>CM056603.1:9826274-9957394 GCA_029721355.1 Tegillarca granosa
TCGTGGTTTGTGAGGCCACATCCCGATTTCTCACTGTCACTACCCTTACATAATGTATGCATCTGCAATATCAAGATGTTTATTGATAGCAATTTTGACAAACTTCTTACTTGCTTTACTCACATTTATGAGATTTGTTAAATAATAAATGATAGGTGTCGAAGGAGGTATGGGGAATATTATTTCACGTCCCTTTAAATACATTCGCCAAGTCTTTAAACGAGGCTATCAGAACCCAGTCTAATCACCGTTTGCTGAAGCAAATTGTTGATAAATATTAAAAATGATATTAAGATCAATGCTACGGATGCATATAGTATTTATCTTCAATCGCTTCTAAGTGACAATAGCAATTTTAGCATTAACATTCGAACACCAATAAAAAGTACTGCCCATTACACAAGAATCATCAACCTGGCACTAATCTTGAATGACGGAGAACACCACAATCCTAAAAAAAAACTAACCCCTTCGACAAGCGAACTAAAAAGCTTCTTAGAATCTGTCTGATTGGGATTCCAATCGTTGGAAGGCGATTTAATCTTAAAGTATGTGTTTAAGACTACTCGACCACCGATGTAACATTAGGAAGAAAACTAATTTCCACGAGTGATCCTCACGCCAAGCAAATAATTGATATACTCGACTTGTTTGGCTGTAAATAAAAGTCGTAATGGTAAAATGAAACAATGGTATCATAGCTTCCACATTTACATTTTTATTCCTATGTTTTCGATTCTTACCAGGACTCACCTTTTTCAGTACTGGACTTAAGAACATCCAATAAAATCAAAGATGTAAGCTTTTTCTTTCTTCTTTATTTCTTTATTTATTATTTTTTTTTATTTATTTATTTATTTATTTTTTTTTTATTTATTTATTTATTTATTTTTTTTTTTTTTTTTTTTTTTTTTTTTTTTTTTTTTTTTTTTGAATCATTTTATGTTCGGTTGAATCGAACACATGCTATAGCTAAGAGTGCTTCTCTAAGCATTTGGGGCATTTCTTGTCCTATATTTAGCAATCAAACTCACCAAAATTTTCTTTATTCCACTCAGCGACTCGGTAAGTATACTTTCTAATTTTGCACAATTATTCTGTGTTTGATCGATATGCGTGACTTCCTTCTCATACTTGCCCAAATACTCCAGTAATTCTTCAAGATTTTCTTTAATACTCGTACCTGTAGGGAACAAACGGAATTTTAAAAAAATGTATGTAGTTGATAACCTATTTAATGGTAGAGATTAGTTTGTAACACGATTATGTCGTAAAAATGGAACAATGTTAATTAGAAATCTAAATAATTGTTGGACTCTAAAATAGTACTTGGACCACTCCACTATAAACCATTATGTCTTTTCTAAAGTCGAGCATCGATCACCATTTTTAATTTCATATGCTGTAGGCTAAAAACTTGAATTTGGTATGTTTTATATGCCACTAAAACTATGTTTACAATACCTATTTAGGTGTTTAATGAAATAAATTTACTAATGTAACATAATTTTGCATATCCGTACAAGATAAAGATTCAGTTTGGTATATGTGAGAATATAAAGATATAAAACTTAAATAAAACGATGTTCTTAGACCTATCCGTCTAATGTATTTTGTGTAGCTGTGGAAGCTTAAAAAATCCCTTAATGAATTCATTTGTAAAAGTAAATCATTATTACATGTGAACATTTGTAGGAACGCTTGACATTTCAATATTTGTTATTAATTATTACCTGTTATTTCTTCTTTCCGTGTTTTTTGAGTCGCAGACAAAGATTTTTCATGTCGAGTGGTTGGAACATCAGATACTTTCTTGAAAATTGAAATTGATGTACTTGGAACCAATGGTAAAATCCCCGAGACTTCGTAAATGATCCATTTGTTTACATACTAATTTCGTAAAACGAGACCTCAACCTTAGTTCCACTTCATCTAAAGAGATGAGTTCAAATAATCTAGAATTTCCTTTAAAATATTCCTCAGCTGAACGGCTACTGCGAATTTGTGATAATGACGTTATGATTTTTTCTTTCATTGTCGGTAAAAAGTGTTAAATATTGGGTGCACTTTTGTGTTTCCAACATCAAAGGTAAGGATATCTATGACGTCACATAGTAGCAATTTTAATTTTGGTCACGTGCATTAAAGTGCATCTATGACGTCATCCAAAGTTATGTAATTTGTAAGCAAAATATTTTGCATACATAGGCGATGATTCAGAGTTTTAGAATAATTATTAGTTAATCATAATTGATTTTTTTTTAAACAAAACTCTTGTCTTATTTGAGGAATGAGTAAGTCCAAAAGGTATTCGGTCAGTCTATATTTATTAGCAGTCTGTGCAGAAAAAGTAAGTGCATATTAGCATAAGTTGCTGTCGACAGAAATATTTTTTAAATGATCTATTAAAAGGGATGAATAGAAAATAAACAAAATAGTTGTAAAAAACAAAACATAAAAAGAATATCAGCAAATTTACAAAAGGAAAGAAGATAGAAAAATAGCCAAGACGCTAGATATTTCTTTAAAATGCATCCAGGCAAAAATTAAGCATAAAAATGTTGTTCACTTATCCGTCCAAATATCTATTTGGAGCGTTATAGGATTGCGTTCAACTTCATGATGTTAAATTCATGTGGAGAAATCGAGGATGTAAAGTTCTAACTGTATAAAGTGAGTTCACGAGTGAGTCAGAGTTGATATTTAAGCCCCATCAGCAATTTTGCAGCTATGGTGGCTTACTAATAGTATAGAGTCTGAGCAGGCAATACGTTAAAGGAAGGAAGAAATTTATACTATCTAGCGGATACAATAGTAGTAGATACACCATTCTTGCACCCCAGATAGAAATTTCCATATAAAGAGCGATGCAAGATATTTCAGTCTTGCACCCCCTCGTACAAGATAGCTTACACGCTCTTTTACCCGTTAACTTGAGATTTATCAATGAAATCAGAGGTGTATCGATACTTTGAGAACCGCTTTCACCCAGGAATATGGCATATCTTCGCACAACAAATAAATGAACAGGTAATACAAGAGTTTAAATTTAAAATGAAATTTAAAAAACTTTTTTTTCTTAATCACTAACAAGTTTATTTCATATTACATAAATTTTTATATGACGTAATTTTTATATGACGTAATGTTAATATGAATTATGACGTCACGCTTGTTTCTGTCTTTTGTATTTACAAGCCACTTCCACCATATAATGAATTTTGATTTTTAAAAGAATTGTATATTTTGTGGTGCAAGAAATAGAATCTATCACTTCTTGGAAAAGTTGTTTCAAATAATAACTGGTAACGCATTGATTGAATATGATTATACGTTCCATCAGCAATTGTTTAGCTGAACATTAGCGCTGGCAAGACATGGGTAATATCAATATTTGTTAATTAATAAAGGACCTAAATTTTAAACATAAACGTGCATTGGTGTAAGGGCAATACCTACATAATATAAAACTCAAATACCTGTTAAATTTCGATGTGCCATGTGTGCACATTCCGACATTTCGGAAAATCATTACTCATCAGTGGACACTAGGGACAGAAAAGATTTGATGGATAAAAACATAAGCCAAACACAGTTGTAAATGGATAAACATAAAGTTCCAAAATTATTTGAATCTAAATCCAGCTAAGAAATGCTGTGCATAAGTGGGTTCTTTTTCAATAACTGGTTCAACTCTTGTAAAATAAAGTAAACAAGACTAGAAAGGACAAACGTATTTGAACAGTAAAACAAACAGGTATATATTGGAACAAACATGTATTTATTGGAACAAACAGGCATCGTAACAGTGAAGCATACAGCATTAGAACAGTGGAACAAACAAGTATACATTTGCACAAACAGCTATATATTAGGACAGTAGAACAAGCAGGCATTAGAACAATGGAACAAACAGGTATATATTGGAACAAACAGGCATTAGAACAGTGGAACATACAGGTATATAATGGAACAAACAGGTATATATTGGAACAAACAGGTATTGGAACAGTGAAACAACAGGTATTGGAACAGTGGAACAAACGTATATTGTAACAAACAGGTTTTGGGACAGTGAAACAAACAGGTATTGGAACACTGGAACAAACGTATATATTGGAACAAACGGGTTTATATTGCAACAAACAGGTTTTGGGACAGTGAAACAAACAGGTATTGGAACACTGGTTATTGAACGCGAGAGTAGGCGGGACACTGAATTTAAGTGATGTGTCAGTATGTAGTGCTGTTAAAGGGCCAAGTACCTCTATCAATTATTTAACAATCAATGTTTTATAAATATAAATAAATGAACAAAGAAATAAATAAAGATATATATATATATATATATATATATATATATATATATTTTTTAAAAACCCTATATAGCTATACGTCAAAATAGGGAGTTTTAAGGATATTGGCCCGATTTCATTGGCGATGCCAACAATATGAAACTTACCCAGATTTACTTATATTTTGTTAATACTTTACAAATGTGATTTATTTAAATACCCGTTTCTATGTACATAAAGTAGCCGCGCATGTCATCTCGAGTGCTACAACTGGCAATCATATAAGTGTGGTAGTATGGACTTATTAAACAGTTGTCACCCATAGTAACGCATAGCAACTCTGGAATATCCAACCAAATTATATAGTGTTTACTACTGATCTCAAATTTTTCCATGTTTTTTTTAAAAAAAGTCGCGGTTTTACATTTATTTATTGATGTAGAATTATGCACATATATTACCTTTAACAACAGTAAATGACTATCATAATGACGGAATACACCTTGTCAAACTAGACTTCACGTCGACATAATCATTATCTCAATAGAAGAACGGTTTGCTTATTGGTCAGAGGAACCATTTACGTTCATTAATTATACATATGCCTTATTCATATTGAAAAAAAAACCCTGAAGATAAATAAACGTTATATTTTTCAATATCATTTACAGAAAAAAAACACGACAGCTATATATTTGATGGATTGAGGTAAAACGGGTACATTTTGAAGACATGACACGTAAAATTCTGCATACAAATTAATCACGTGGTTTTTCTTGTATTTAAAGCATTGCCAAGCCTTTTGACGCGAGAACGAAACATAAGGTAAGAGGGATATAGCAGCTAGTGTTAAACAAAAAAGGGTTTTATTGAAATAATCAAAAATGTTCGTACTTTATTTTTATTTTTTTTATAAATTATTTATTAAGAAGAGAAAAATGGAATAAAAAATGAACTTGTGGAAATTGAATGACATTTCATACATGTATATGATAAGTGCTAGATTTTGTGTCAAACAATATATGTGGAAATTTATTTTTTTTAAAATGGTTTTGTTTTCTATTTCACATCTCAAAATCGATTCTGGTTTTACAACGCCTTGCTTTTGAAACATACAAACTTATTATTATTATTATTATTATTATTATTATTATTATTATTATTATTATTATTATTATTATTATTATTGTTGTTGTTGTTGTTATTGTTATTATTATTATTATTATTGTTGTTGTTGTTGTAGAAATATGACCAAGCTGATTGTCTTGGTCTTGACTTTAGCCACCACTCTTGTAAGTGGTGGTAACTATGGTAAAGGTGGAGGATTTAAAGGCGGTGTTGGGATGTATCAAGGGTTCAAAGGTCAATACCCAGTTGGCGATTATTATAGTGCTGGACAAGGGGGTTATGGTCAAACTTATCCTTCATGGCCTGGAAACATAGGTGGCCATCAACATGGTCCTAACTGCTATGGAAACCAACAATATCAAGGAGGATTCAATCATTGTAAGTTAGAATTTGAATATTTTTATCGTTCTTTTTGGGTGAATCAATGAATAGCAAGGGCCTCATAGCCAAGTGGTTTACAGCACAAGATTACTATTCAATACCTAGCTTCGAAGCCCGCTTGGCAAGATACTTGAATGAATTTGTCAGATTGCTTTCCTAAGGTCGCTGGTTTTCACAGGGTAATTTTTTAAGTAAAATAAACTTGACTAGAAAAAAAAATGGCCAAAAAGGTCCTCAGAAGTATTAAAAATTCATTTTTCGCTGGGGACTTTGCCTCTAAAACCTCAACAGTACTCTGCCTGCTGGGACCTTTAGCGGTCCTAAGACCCCTCGCAGCTGGGACATGAGCCTTCGACGCTCGCAATATCTCATGATAAAATTCTCACCCCCAATTATATGCTGGATCCGCCCCTGCTCCTTAAACCGCATTATATAGATCATTTGGTATGTTTACCCCAGTAGATGTTTCAACATAATTGTTGTATCTATTATTGCATCAAATTTTATTTGTGATTTCTGTTTTAGATGCTGCTGACAATTTCAGGGATCGTATCCGACCGGAGTAAAGGGATTTGATAGTTACCCATCATACCCTGTAGACGCTTACTCCACAGGATTTGGCGCTGCAAGTTATGCTAATAGTGGTTCATATTTAGCCACCGGTTCCAGTTACCCTGGTGGAGCTCATTTTGTAGGATCCTATCCAAAAGGTGATTTTGCAGCAACCGGGCCAAGTTATCTTACTGGATCTCAGTTTGCGGGTTCTTATCCAAGTGGTGATTTTGTTGCAACCGGATCAAGCTATCCTGTTGGAACTCAGTTTGCGGGTTCTTATCCAGGTGGTGAATATTCTGCAGTCGGGTCAAGTTATCCTACTGGAACTCAATTTTCGGGTTCTTATCCAAATGCAGCAGTATCTTCAAGTTTTCCTGTGGGAAATATCGCCCCGGGTACTTATCCAGGCAGTTATCCTCCCATTTCCTAGGTGGGAGCCTACAACCAGTTGCAGGAAGTAGTGCAGACTTTGGATCTATGCCATTCCAAAGTTCCGGAAATGTATGGACCTCGTCAGAGATACTAGCGAATAGTCCAGGCCAATTCGTCAATGCTGATACAAAATTTCTCCAACAAGGCTCTAAACAAATTTATGCTGGCCGATAGGCGTAAGTAACTAAAACACTTATTTATATTTATCCATAATTCTTTTCAATTGTTTTAATTTTGTTTGATTCTGTAATTAACATATGGAGAGCACATTTGGCAGCGTTGTGCCATTCTGACATTCTGATTGGCTTAGGGTTTCTATATAGTTCCGTCTTTGTAAATACATAAATCTGTATCATTCAAAGTGAGAAAATGGAAAAAGCGTTATGTAAAAAAACGATCATTAAAAGTAGTGTTTATGTGTCATCATCATGCCCTGATAAGAAAACTACTTTCAAAAAAAAGCTCTACATCTGGCGGATAGTAAGTTCTCTCTTAATAATATAAAGATAATTAATTAAATTTCTGAAAAAAGTAAAACCAAATATCTAACATAATTGATTTTGTTGGGGATGTTCATCTAGACGTTCACCATAAAATCACGTATATACCTACGTGCATGTCACTGCAAAATGTCACATAGACTTGGAAACTAATCAGTGTTTGAAGAAGGAAGGAATACAAGCTTGTCTTAAAGCTTTTTTTCGAACTATAGGAAGACAAGTTTAAAACCGACGGAGTAAATGTAGACTTTATAACATCACACATCATGCATAAGATTCAAATTGCAAATTTTTTTCATAGGTCACATACAGTTTAAGCTTGCGAATTTAAAATTTAAAACCAATTACTATTTACTTCTTACTTGTTACTTTCACCGTTAGTGGTTAACAATCACGTAGAAACGTTTATCAGTTTAGAAAACATAATTTTACTAAAAAATTAATTTCACTGTAGAATTCAAGTACTTAGTGGTAAGAGACAATGTAGGCCAGCAGGAGGACCTTATTTCACATGAATAATATTTTCTTATTTCAAAGCAAAAGCTGTTTCCTAAACCTTTGTCATAATCTTGAATCTAAATAATCATTTCTCTCCTGTAAACGAATTACATGGTCCAGCATTAATATACATGTACTGACATCTTATTTTGATATAGGGGATATTGTTGATTGGTCGGTCATTGTAAAATGAAGAAAGTATTGTAGTGATACAAAATAATGTTTGTACACACCTGTTATTTCTATTGGATACGGAATTTTGTTATTTTTTGGGAGTCAAACGTTACAATGTAATTCTCGAACTATACTGTATTTATTTTATATTGACTTTTACGAGAGAGAGAGAGAGAGAGAGAGAGAGAGAGAGAGAGAGAGATTTTCGTACCTTTAGTTTTATAGTAGGAGTTTCGCTGTCTTAGTGTATGACCAATTTTTGCACACATTGGTAATACACCAGTTATTAAAAAAGAAAGATATCCTATATATTACTATGATTCATATTACTTTTATCTTTGTTTTTGTTTTTATTAAACAGTTCTGTTGGATACGAATGCTGACCACCAATGGATTTAAGTGCCGCACCAGTCTATGAAAATCAAACGGAGTGACAATCGTTAAAACTGCTCTGCTATTCTTTTAAAGTCAATAAATATGGTTCGTTCGGTTTTCGCTTTTGTTGTTGTTTTCTTAACATATCATGTGTAGTTTTTATTAAATGTTTGCCATATTCTTAAAATTCTGCACCTGACACATCGACCAAAAATATTTCTTTGGTTTGCATCGTATTATTTGATTACCATCGTTTTATAATTTCTTATATCGTGTTTAATAGTTGAAGTTAGTAAACTTGAAAATATTTATAAGTATCGGTAGAAAGAAGCGATAATTTCTTTTTTACATTTCAACTCTACCCATCTGGTTTCACTAATACAGCGTTGAACAGCATGACCTTAGTATCCATATATAACTCGTGCTAAAGGAGTAAAAGCAAGCATAAAGTACACGTTTTTTTAATCAAGGAAATATCAGACAAAAAGTTCTATCAAAGTTCTGACAAAGTCTTAATCCTTAGAGACAAATAATGATAATAATAAAAGTTAAAAGGTCGCCATTATATAATTTAAAATTCCATTTGTACCCTCCACTACATTCCTTTTAAATTAATGAATAGAAAAAGAAGAATAAAAAGCCTAAAATTGTTGGCATCACAGGTCTGTTTCAAACAAATTGATGTTAATTATTCAAATATAACTCAATCTGTACTAAACTCCTACAATACATTGACCCATGAACTAATATGTCAACGAAATTGTTCATATTTTTAAACTACCTAAAACGGTAACCATAAAACGATATATCAGTCAAAAAAATACATACAGTTTGTTAGAGCAACGATAATAGTTGGATTCACGGTATGCATATGTGTAATGAGAGCCAAAACTACTTGTAAAACACTTTATTAATACAAATTTGACAGACAATTCATGACAAAATACCAAGGCGTCATATACGACGGCTGATCGTATTGTACCACATCGCGATAACACTTTGCACGATTTCGTTGATGATGATAGCTTGAATAGCTTAGGCTATCAATACCTTTACAACAGTATGAACACGAGTCTTCAGCTTCACATAGTTTTAAAATTATATTTATTTCAATAGAGCCAGTCGTTGGCTACTCTTATAAAATTGTTGGAAAACGGGCTGAGAATATTAAGAGCTTAGCTTATTGAGAAAATTAGAGCTTATATAAAAGTTCGCACAAAACTCTGACATACGGTAATGCTACTATTCCACACAGAACAAGAATCCCACGAATTGCCACGAATTGTTACATTTTGGGATTCGAAGTTAATTCGTTATCAGTTCGTAAAGTTCGTATCTGATCCGTAGTCAGTTCTTGCAATTCTTGAGCAATCGGGAATTCGTGGCAAAACTTTTGAGCTGTTCAAAAATTTGGCCACGAATTCCCGATTCCAAAAAATAGTAGTTCATTCGTAACAAATTCGTAGTGTATTCCCAGTTATCTTAACCAAATCTTATTCAAATCGTAGGCATTCTTAGATATTTTTAACTCAATCGGGGATTCGTGAATTCGTGGCTTGACCAAGGAATCTGCTACGAATTTGTCACGAATCCCACAAATAGCTATCTGGAGAACAATCCTTCTATTTGTAAAGAATAGTCTGGAATTCATTTTTATATGTACATGATTCGCAAACGCATATGGCATATTCAAAACTGATTCCTAACGTTTGTGAAGCATTCGTAATCGATTCTTGTAAATCGTAGTGAATTCTTGACATGTATTCGTGTGATTGCAGCCGAATCCAAACGAATCCCACAAATACCCGTAACTCTATCGTAACTGAATCGTAAAGCGTCACGAAATGGATCTGAAAATTGGCAAAAGTCTACGAATCATCACGAATAAAAAAATTGTATCAATTAGTGGCGATTCGTGGAATTCTTGGTCTGTGCGGAAAAGTTGTCTAATACAGATTTTTATTGAATTAGGGGAGTGTTAATGGGTCTGATAAGGCATTTTATGAGAAAGTTCTTATGTGGAGAAAGAATTTCATATATTGGCAGATGACCAAAAACAGGTACGAGTAGAAACTGCTAAGCAATTGCTCAAAATGTTTCAAAGACAATTTGCAAAATTGTTACTGGTGACGAAACATGAGCGAGAAAAATTCGAAACAAAATATGGTTACTTAACACGGTAGAAGGCCTGTAGCTGCCAAAAGTAGCATAAGCACAAAGAAGGTTCTTTATTGAATATTCTTTTCTGGTGATGGTATAGCGGTACAAATTTCAGTGCTGAAGGGCAAAAGTGTTATATGTCGGTACTGCCGAGACGTTATTCTATAAAGCTCAAGAAATATTATCTTAAACGACGCCTTGTGTCAGGCATTAAGAATATTCGTCTACTTCATGATAATGTTTCATCACATACATCTGAGCTTGGAAAGCAATTTATAAGTCTGAGAAAGTTACCGTCTTGCCACACCCACCATACTCTCCAGCTCTATGCGACTTTTTCCTATTTCCAAACTTAAAAAGTTCTTATCTGGTCGTCGACAAGCCATTGGTTCAGTCGTCATTCAGTGCCTCAGAGGTCTACTAAATCAGCGTACCGTCACGCATTTTAGAAATGCATTCAGAGATTAAAATTATGTATTTCAAACCGCAGAGAATACTTTGAAGGGCTGTGATGTTCATTTTACTATTTGAGACATGACACTTATCAATAAAAGGAGATAGTGTAACAGAGAGAGGAAATATAATCTATTCCCAACCCTCATATACTGTATAATTGTAACGGTACAACCCTCGTATACCGTATAATTGTAACCGTACAACCCTCGTATACTGTATAATTGTAACGGTACAACCCTCGTATGCTGTATAATTGTAACTGTACAACCCTCGTATACTGTATAATTGTAACTGTACAACCCTCGTATACTGTATAATTGTAACGGTACAACCCTCGTATACTGTATAATTGTAACTGTACAACCCTCGTATACTGTATAATTGTAACGGTACAACCCTCGTATACTGTATGAATTGTAACTGTACAACCTTACTTGTGCTAATGTCACTATTCTAGGTATGTTGCCGTTGATCGGTCCACACTGGAATTGTTGCACAGTTAACTGTTATTAACGTAGGCTAATGATATTTAAAATGTCTAGTGTTTTACTGCTAGTGGTGTTGATGTTTTTGTTGTTGGGTGGGTTGTTTTTTTTATAATAGCTGTTTAGAGCCAAACTTTATTGTATGTGTATGTGACTTTAATTCACGAAGTCAATTGTTAACTATTTTGGACAAAAGGTTAAAGGTTCTCATTTATTGGTTTTGAAGTCCGGTTGTAAAAAGGTTATGTGTTTGGACAACATATGGACCATGACATATTACCTAAGAAGTATATTTGCTATCTTCAAATAGTTGTCCAAGTCCATGTTACTACATGGGTTAATGTTTATATCCATGATTTGCTGTTTTTCTTAATTATTTAATATATGAGTTTATATGACACGTGATTTTTTTTTTATTTGCCTCTAGAGCGGTGAGGCTGTTGTATGAATTACTAATTGAAATGACCATTAGAAGTATTTTATCATGACTTGACAAAAATATTCAATACTCATGGTGATTTTGCTTGGTGTGCCTTTTAATCTTTCATAGCGTCAGTTTTCTGGACCGTTATTGGCCTATTATTCATGTCCTTAAGTGTTTGGGTTATTTTCAAATTTTTGTTGAACATTTTAATAAAGCCCTAATCAAAAAAGTATGTATTTACTCTTTACCACTTTCCCGTCTAAATCAGTTACAAGAAGAATGCATATACAAAACTACTACATATTTTAATACACCAGATTTTAAACTTAACGCTATCATCATGGATATTGCATTTAAAAGGTTATTTAAACCCGCTCAGGAACACAATATACAGGACGACAACCGTCGTCAATTTCTTAAATTACATTATGCAAAGAAAGGCATAGATGCTATTAATATCTCTAATATACTACTTAACAAAGTAGTACAATCTGAAGTCCCTACTTATTTCAAATATAACTCACCACCTCTAATTTCCTACTCCTACAATAAACCCATTGCATCCAAAATTTTCAACTATAAACATACTTTGCAGTGCCTAAACTTTCATAACTTTACTCCACCTACCTGCTCTTGCTCAGCGTCCCCATATATTTATAAACCAGCTGGGCATGTAGTAACAGGTGATCTCAATATTATTGAGAATACTAAATTAAGATGTCTTCTTTCAAAAGGCCCTAAATACAGGGAGGCTCAACCTTTTACTTGGGGACAGAATTTCAAAATTATTATGGATTCTGTTGAGGAGTATGCTAGAGGTTGGGCTAAATTAGAAGACGTAGAGCTTGATACTTTATCCGACTGGATAAGGACAATTAGAAATTTTGTTAAGTCAAGGATTGCAAAACTTAATGGGTCTATGGGTACTAAACCTTCTTTAGTGGTCAGGGACCCTGAGGTTTCTGCGGTCCTTACTGACATACATAACAGGTATGTTGTTGTCCCTGCTGATAAAGCTTCTAATAACATTATTTTCGTTTGTAAGAAATTCTATGTTGAATGTCTTATTAAGGAGCTTGGTTTAGATAGTATATCAGAGAATCCTACTTATACCAAAACTAATTTTACCAATGATGAAGTTCTTTCCAATCATAGGGGAGTCCTTGAGTCTTTTGGTATCAATTTAAAACAGGAAGAACTTGACCTGCCTTACTTGTATTGGATTCCAAAACTTCACAAAAATCCGTACAAGGAAAGATATATTGCAGGTTCCTCTAAATGTACTACTAATTCATTATCAGTTATTCTAACACAAATTTTGACAGTCGTCAAAGATGGCCTTCAGACTTATTCAGATAGAGTCTATTCTACATCTGGCATCAACCAAATGTGGATTCTCAAAAATTCTAAAGAACTACTTGACCATTTTGTCTCTAATACTCTATCTTCGGTAAAAAGTATAAAAACTTTTGATTTTTCTACCCTTTACACCACTATTCCTCATGCTAAATTGAAAGAACGTCTAAAACAAATCATTCACTTTTCATTTTTTTTACAAAAACGGTAAACCAAGATATAAATATCTAGTGCTCAACAGGGACTCTGGTTATTTTGTAAAACACCATACAGACTGCAAACAAAAATATACTGAAGATACCATCAACAAAATGTTAGAGTTTTTGATAGACAACATATTTGTTGTGTTTGGCAATATTATCTTTCAACAAACAATCGGTATACCAATGGGCACAAACTGTGCACCTTTACTTGCTGATTTGTTTCTTTATTCATATGAATCAGAATTTTTACAGAACCTTGTCAAATCTGGAAAAAAGACTGTCGCTAAATCATTCAACTACACATACAGATATATAGATGATGTTCTTTCTCTAAATAATCACAAATTTGGAGAATATGTGAATGTCATCTATCCAAGTGAGCTTGAAATTAAAGACACGACAGATTCTCCATGTTCTGCTTCATATTTGGACTTATACCTCAATTATGACACCCATGAAAGGTTACATCTGAAGCTATACGACAAACGTGATGACTTCAATTTTTCTATTGTCAACTTTCCGTTTCTTTGCAGTAATATCCCTGCTTCTCCTGCGTATGGTGTATATATTTCACAGTTAATACGGTACGGTAGAGCTTGTTCCCACTATGGGAACTTTCTGCAACGAAGCAAATTACTTACAATTAAATTGTTGACACAAGGATATTGCAAGCCTAGGCTAATCAGGGCCCTTAAAAAGTTTTATGGCCGTCATCACAATATTGTTGATAAGTATGTAGTCACTGTATCCCAACTTATACTGGATATATTTGACTTACCATAGTTCTGTGTTCCTTTTATTCTCAAAATTGACTTGCACGTGACGGGTGTAGCTAGCTAAACAGGAGGTGCTTACCCTTCCGGAGCACCCGGCCTCACTTCCTTGATGGAAGTTCACGTGTATTACCTATTTTGCCAGTTTGCAAAGTTTTTACTTTGTTTTTGGGATTGTGATATGGACAAGGACTGGTATGTTTGTTTTATTATGTATGTATGAATGGATCAGCAAATTTAAGCTATTGCAAGTTTTAAAATGGCTGCTTAATTTTTAGTACAGCAGAAAAAGAAAGAAGTCCATAGTCAGCAGACGAAATGTCATGTGCAAAATTTTGAATTTTTACAAAAAGAAATTAATATTCAAAATTTTGCACATGAAAATTAAAAAAGAAATAATCAAAATTTTGCACATGACAATTAAATATTCAAAATTTTTCACATGACAATTAAAAAAGAAAAAATCAAAATTTAGCACATGACAATTAAAAAAGAAATATTCAAAATTTAGCACAAGACAATAAAAAAAGAAATATTCAAAATTCTGCACATGACAATTAGCAAGAAATTGTACCGGAACCTAAGTTTGTTATTTAAGCCTAAACATATGATCAACATCTCAAAAATGCATCTGGTAACAAGACACAACACAAACGTCTGAATGAACAAGCTGAAGTCAGTTGCCTATCACACCACTTACACATCATTTCATCATTTGGACGGATATGCCGACAAATAGTAAGTGGTGGACTTGATAATCATTTTTTAACTGTAAGATAAATTGGAAAACTAATATCATTACTAGTCTTAGTAAAAATAATACAAATAAAAATACATTTATTTAGTGCAATACACTTTTAATTATTAAAAAAACAACAACAACAATATACTGGTATGCAATTAATAAAAACATCTTAATTAATATCACAGCCTTGATTTAGATCAAACTTAATATACAAGTAATAAAACCAATAAAATTACAGGTAGAACGGATTCACAATAAACATTTTTAAATTGTCCCTACAATATGTAAGCTTGCTTAATCTAACATATCTGGCTTATTCTAACACATATGAAGTTCTAAATTATATTTTCTTTTTCATTTATAACACTTATTACAACTATACAGATCAAATCATGACAAAATAATGTGGAGTAAATGTATACCTATATTGTATATGTAACTGAATAGCTTTACTTTGTTATATTTTTTAAAGATTAATTTTTTTCATTTGTTATAGCAGTTGGTATTAAGTTTTGTGTGATGAAATCAAAATCATAGCAGTAGACGGGAAGTTTTGTGATGACATCATAATCATAACAGTTGAAGTTTTGTGATGACATCACAATCAGCAGTTGAAGTAAAGTTTTGTGATGACATCATAATCATAGCAGTAGATGTAAAGTTTGTTAATGACATCATAATCCTTTGAGTTGAAGTTTTGTGATGACATCATAATCATAGTAGTTGAAGTTTTGTGATGACATCATAATCATAGCAGTAGATGTGAAGTTTTGTGATGACATCATAATCATAGTAGTTGAAGTTTTGTGATGACATCATAATCATAGTAGTTGAAGTTTTGTGATGACATCATAATCATAGCAGTTGATGTAAAGTTTGTGTTATGACATGATGATCTAATGTTCTGTGCAATAAGGAAACAAAGTAAAAAAAAAAAAAAGAAAAAGAAAAAAAAAGAAGAAGAAAAATTGCTCATTTAATCACAGCAGAAAAATGAAGCAAGTGACAGCTCCAGGAAATTAGTAACAGGAAGTTATAACACCAAATTGTATTTATTGCCTTAAAATAATTGTTTTAGCCAAAGTAACAGAATGAATTTTTGGATAAAACAGTATAACATAAGCAATCCATTGTCTATTCTCTCAGAAAATGATAATACTAAAAAAGATAAATAATATTTAATGATTTTTTTAAATGCCATAACAGTTACTGAAATATAAGATACAGTAGCATGGCCAGCTTCCAACATGGCTGAATTTTCATAACTTTGATCATGTGTTGGTAGAATAAATGATTACATCAGGGGCACTTTGGCAATGTACTTCTTTGGTAACAAGAGTAAAACTGATTTAAATTGGAACATGATATAAGAAACTAAGAAATATTCAGAAATTAAGTACTGGGTTCCTTTATTATATATATTATGTTTTACAAGGGAAAAAATTTCAACAAAAACTTATTTTTATTTTCAAGAAAAGCTTTGGTAGAAATAATTAAGAATATTTTAAATGTATGTGTTTAAAAGTACTACAAAAAATATTGAATTTTAAGAGCACTAGAGGAATCTTTTAATACATCCTTACCAAATTTTACAAACATAATGAGTTTTCTTATGAATGAGTGTGTCTATATGCATGTGTTGATCAGAAGCAAAACAATGGGAAATTTAATAAATATATAATAGTCAGCTTTAGTCACTTCATAAAGTATTAGTTTTGTGAAAAGGAAGAAACAAATATGAATAAGTAATACAAGTGATATTTAATAGAAATAAAACATTATAAACACATAAAAAATTATTTCACATATTTTAGTGGTAATTACTTTGATAAATTCTACAACTTGTGTAAAGATATATCACACAACATTAATAATGGTTGCATTTAATTTTGATTTATTATTTTCAATTACTTATTAAGTTACAATTAATTTGTGATTGCATACACACGTCGGAAACATTTTAATATATAAAATGTAACATAATTTAATATGCCAGAAAAACATTAATAATCTTAATATAACAGTAGCTCTTGCTTTAACACACAAAGAAAAAACAAGATAAAACTACTGATACTTCATCAATCAAGACTCTGATATATTGATCATATGAAATGCAAAATAATGCCATAATAAAAATCTGAATACATAGCTTAGTTCACTTGAGAAGCAAAATAATTCTTTTTAAAAAACGTATTAAAAAATGCACTGAATAACCAGATTAATCACAACAATTAAATATGCAAAAAGTTTTTTAAAGAAAAAAAGATAAAAGAAAAAACAAACAACAACAACAAAAACAACAAAAAAGTGCAATAACAAGGTTTGACAATAAGATTAACCAATAAATCAGGCTTGAATAATCTGTTATAACAATGTATCAGGCTTGAATAATCTGTGATTACAATGTGTCAGGCTTATATAATCTGTGATTACAATGTACAGGATTGAATAATCTGTTATTACAATGTATCAGGCTTGAATAATCTGTTATTACAATGTGTCAGGCTTGAATAATCTGTGATTACAATGTGTCAGGCTTGAACAATCTGTGATTACAATGTACAGGCTTAAATAATCTGTGATTACAATGTGTCAGGCTTGAATAATCTGTGATTACAATGTGTCAGGCTTGAATAATCTGTGATTACAATGTGTCAGGCTTGAATAATCTGTGATTACAATGTACAGGCTTAATTAATCTGTGATTACAATGTACAGGCTTCAATAATCTGTGATTACAATGTGTCAGGCTTAAATAATCTGTGATTACAATGCACAAGCTTGAATAATCTGTGATTACAATGTACAGGCTTAATTAATCTGTGATTACAATGTACAGGCTTGAATAATCTGTGATTACAATGTACAGGCTTCACATAAAAGCAAAAAAAAAACTAATAGTTGCAATGGTTGACTTTTTGAAAAATTAAATAAATATTAAATGAATAAAACAAATACTATCAGATAAAGTTTACTGACATGATTGCCAATACTGTTAGGTAGTGTTCCTTCTATATAAAGATAAGATACATCAAAATTTTATTTGTACTAATGTGAAAATTTTACATTTCTGAGATTTTATTTCTGTAAAAATATGTCAAATAACACGGAAATTTGGAATAATTTCATGTGACCTAAATGAATACACTTGATCATCAATGTTGCTCAAATTTGAAAAAGAATATAGAAATAATTAAATTTCAAGTCATTTTGTATTCTAGCTCTTTCATATAATTGCAAGCGAATACACAAATTATTATAATATGATAAATGAATGTTTTCATAATAAATTTATTAATTTCAACATCAAATATTTGTTAGTTTAATTAATACACTTTAATAAATAAATAAATAAATATTATGGAAATAAGTTATACATTATTAAAACTGCATTACTATAAATGTGAAGATTTCTTTCTGTATGACTGAAATGCTCAATAACATTATAACAATGATAAGGAAGCTTGTATGTAAATACTAGATGTTTATTTAAAAAAAACCCACAAAATTGTTAATCACAATAGGTTGTTATTGTACTTGGTCAGATTTAACTTCACATTTCTTTCTTATATAAAATTGTTACATGTAACAAAACATTATTTTTCATTTAATGGCATAATGAATAACAATTCATTAATAATAAATAAACAATTTATATTTTCTTCCTAAGTTCAGTCATACTTTAATCAAAACATAGTTATGCATTTTTCTTTCCAACTGGTAAAGAGGAAAAAACAGTTTTAGGTAATTTTGTTTTTAATTCCAAAACAACTTAATTAGTAACAAAAGTACAAAAACCAAGAACCAGATCTTGACCTTTGACCATGACCTATTTTAAATGCCACTTCATGAACTTCAAGTTTGAATTTCAAAACTTGGAAACCCCATTACATAATCTGAACATATGGACAAGTTATACAATTTCTACCTTATTCCATAAATAAAGCTAGACCCTGATCTTTGACTTTGGCTTCATGTAGAAAACCAATGCTTAAAAATCAAAAATGAGATCTACTTTGAAATATGAGTAGTAAAAGCACAAATTTTAAGGTCTAAAATTAGGGCATGATCTGGACCTTTGATCTTGACCTCATTTTGAAAATTATTTAAAGAAAATGCAAAACTACACACCCTATGATATTTTCTGTTCAAATAGTTAAGTTATAAGAATTAGTCATTTTATCAATTTTTAAAAAAATTAATTCAAAAGCATGTTACCCATTTTTCAACATAATTTCATGATGGATGGACTGACAGATATGGTGATTTCTATCAACCCCAAAACTGAGTTTGAGGTGGTATTAAAAAAAACAAGAAAACATCTAACAGGAAAATAATGAAGAATTTTTATTAAAAACATCAACAATTGATGAATGAGGTTAACATATATACAATAGATAAAGCTTTTCTCTCACTGTCTTTTGATTGAAAGACTACAATAAGATTAACTTCAAATACATGGAATTCAAATCATTTGACAAGCGTTTAATTACGAACATCTTGCAAGCTGTTACAACACAAGCTGATCATTTGCATGTTGCTCTAACAGCTTTTTCTTCCACAGCAAAATTTAATTTATTGCTTTTAAAAATATCCAATATGTCAAGTTAGTATTTTTGTGAATTATACTTGTCTTATCTTTGGTTCATAGTTTTAAACAAGACTAGTTTTCCTTTTCTGATGGGACAAAATAGCCCAATATAAAAATAAACAATTGGAAAACTAAATCATGCAAGCACTGATAGACTCTGTTCCTCTATCTTAGAAATTTCTGGATAAAAAGAATAAGAGTAAAACACATGATTTATACTTTGAACAAATTTTAAAAATCCTTAATGTAAAAATCTTAACACAAAAAACAAAATTTGAAATCACAAAGCAGAAAACATGAAACTTGCTTTTATCAAATGCAATGTATCACAGTATCACATCATAACAAATTAAATTGCTTAATTCCTCACAGTGTGTGTGTGTGTGTGTGTGTGTGTGTGTGTGTGTGTGTGCAAGTGATTTTTTTCAAAAACACCAAACAAAACTCTTACATTTAATATTACAGTATTTGTTTTGTTGGCATGGGTTACCCACACAACTACTATATATCCCTTTTGCATATTTAATACTCTGATTACTTGAATGCCTAACTTGTACTTTATGATAACATTATTAAAATGTCCCACCAACCAGTCTTTTGTGCACAGTGTGTAGTGTTTTCACATTGTTTTCTAAATTATCAACAGATTCTGCTGAAATGTTACTACAAAATGAAACATCCAAACACCTTAAACGCTTACAATGCTTCTGCAAGTGCTGGATACTTTCTTCTGTTAACAGATCACAACTTGATACATCTAAACTAGATAACCGAGGTATCTTCTTTGCAATGGCCTCAACAGCAGCATCAGTGATTGCTGAACATTGAGCAAGGGCAAGGAATTCTAAACTTGGATTGTTTGCTGCAATGGCAAAAACAGTTGCATCTTTAATATGGACCATGCTTAAGTTTAATGACTGTAGTTCTTTAAATTTCAAAATCTGTGTTAAACTAAGGTCTGTTAATTTTGAGCAGGAAGAGAGATCAAGATGACGAAGTCCTGACAAATTTGTCAACTTGTTGAAATTATCTACATTTTGCATTAGAGCTTCAATGTCTGTTGTTGATGGTGTTTTGTTCTTGATTCCTGTTGGCTTACGAAAGATAGTGGTACTGTTGTACTTCCGTGTACAACGACAATTTCCATTGTCTCCATGATTGTGGATTTCTTTGTTACCTGTTTCTGTTGCTTCAAAGCCCAGTAATCCCAGATCTGTTATTTCCTTGCACCAAGCCAGTCTTAGATACCTTAGGCATTTGAGACTTCTAGAAATTGCATGTATGCTGACATCGGTCAGAGGAAAACATGAACCCAGGTCTAAGTGTACTAAATGTGGTACTACTTTACACAATGAAAGGATAAAGCTATCTTGCACTAAAGAACAGCAGTTTATGTTCAGATGGGTAAGAAGTACACTGACATTGACATTACCACAAATACCTTTGATAAGACCTGTAGAGCTGATTTGGTAGATCTCAGATAATTCAAGAACTTGCAGTGATGACATATGTTTTAAAAGCTGTATGGAACTGTCCGTAACTCTGCGACACTTATTTATCTTTAAAGTCTCCAAATTACCTAAATTTGAGGAAATGAGGCCAACGCATCCATCAGACACCTCAATACAGCCACTAAGATCAAGTAACCTTAAACTCTTTTGGTGCTGACACAGATCAGCTATCCCCTCATCATATATGTCTTTGCATCCAACTAAGATCAACTCATTCAAATTCAGATCTTTGATTCTTACAAGATCTTGTAGGGATTCATTTGACAAAGAATTCCTGCTCAAATTTAAACTTTTAAGCTTAGGGGCTTGGATTCTTACATATTCCAGAATATTTCCATATGTCAATAATGAACTACTTGCACATTTTGTAGATCCTGTTTTCAGATACACCTCACCATTAAAAGTTATCTGAGAAGAGCTCAGAGATAAACTTTCCAAGTTTTCACAGACTGTTACAATTCTGTTAAAAGTGGCATCAGAAAGATATCTCACAGAGGACAAATTCAACTTCTTAACATCTTTTAAAGTTTTTCTTAAAGCTTGCATGTCAGAGTTTCTCTCTAAAAGTTTGCCAGACATAAATAATGAATTACAACAACTTAAATCTAGACTTTTTAAATTCTTGCAATGAGTAAGCAACTCAACAAAGGTAGATTCTGTTAAATTACTAGCTTTGAGAGATAAGCTCTGCAAGCTCTCTCCAAAATTCTTACAAGAATTTAACATCACAGACTTAGCACTGTTGGATGTATCAAACTGATCCATGATCAAATGTGATGTCTTCCTATGGGGTAACTGTGGCATGTTGTTGGCTGTTAGAGCATGGAAGCGAATAATAATATCTTTTTGGAGAATTGGATCTAATGATGCTTCATACCAGATCCTACACACCTGTGAGGCTTCCTTCCTGTCTGACACACTAAGGAACCTCATTATATGTGTCACAATCTGTAACAGAAACAAGATGTCAGTATAACAGGCAAATGTCCAAACAAGCAGAAATATCTTTATAGCATGGCACATCACAAGGTTTACACAAAGCATTTCAGCCATTTTTCAATTGTTAGGCAGCTAAGTTGATCAGAACCTGACTGGAAATAGAACCT
Source organism: Tegillarca granosa (assembly GCA_029721355.1). Classification (NCBI taxonomy): domain Eukaryota; kingdom Metazoa; phylum Mollusca; class Bivalvia; order Arcoida; family Arcidae; genus Tegillarca; species Tegillarca granosa. The sequence goes on from CM056603.1 coordinate 9,848,423, forward strand.
ACAACCCTTGATCATAAAAGTGTAAAAGTTCTATGCATCACAACTGGACTTGCACAACTAATAATTGTCCTACTTAGAGGGTGATCTTACAAGTTTCAAATGATATTTTTATAAATCAAATATGATTTTGATTAATGCATGGTTTGATCATCAATTAATTAAACAAATTTGAAAGTAAAATAAAAATGATCAGGAATATTCATTCACCAAATTTAAAAGGGGTCAAACTTAAGATTATCCCACAAAAACATTAATTCTCCCTTAACAGCAAATATTTTCCCTTCTATAGAAATATCTAATGGTAAATGAGGATGGATATTACAACTTTCCGTTACAATGAGGCTCAATTAAGTGAACAATATCAAACAACATATCAGTTTTAGGATTCTCTGTAAGAATTTTGGAATAATTCAATGTCAAACAGTAACTACTGTAAACATTTGACTGTGGTGCAGGTGTGTATAAATTGTTAACTAAAACGTTATATAGAATTTTATAGCAAATACCCTGGATATCTCCAGTAAAGATTTCTGTGTAGTTACACTGTATGTGCACATGATACAGGGTATTTAAATGACCTGGGGCTAAACTTTATCACTATCAGTCGTGAAGCGACTCTATTAGTCTTTAGTCTATTGAGCTGAAATCAACTTTAAAATTACTGATAGTCAATATTAAAAATAACCGCATAGTAGAAAACATACCTCTACAGGCAATTCCGACGCCATTCTTTCAAATATTTATTTGGATGATGTTGCTTATCTATGTCCCACTTCTGTATGACACAGTATCATGTTTGTACATCTGTCAAATGATTTGTTTACATAAAAATGTCATATGTTCGTTACTTCTTGTGTATCTTCCTAGACACATGTGTTCCGAAAAACAGTTTATTTTCACGTGATATATCATGTGATATTTAAGTAAGCATTATTTTAGAATCAAAGAAATTCATTTAATGTCATTTTATCATTGAGCATTAAAAATTGAGTGCATACATTTGATGAAAAATAATCATAATTTTTTCAGATCAATCTTAGATATCAATAAAAGAAAACAGTCAACCAAGTAAGCTTTGACCCCATGACCTGATTGAAGTATAGTTGATCAAAATGGCGTCTTCCATAACAATTCCTAGGCGGCTGCCACTCTTGTTAGTTGCTGACAATGTTCTTTTACCTGGGTCCTCTATGCGGATTCCTGTCAGGAATATGAGAAAGTAATACTTTTAATTAGCTTCTTACATTCATGCACATTTAGGGTGTTGTCAAAAGAAATAAGTCAATGGATAATTTTTATTGATGGAGATTGGTTTGTCATCATTGAATATGTCATTATGTTACGTTTCTTGTCTTTGAATTGAAATTTCTAGCTGTATTGATTGAGAGGCAGACATTTTTCCGATATGATAAATATATCAAATGCCATTTTCAAATGGTCAACTTCAGAGTCTGGGTCTAGCCATATCCCAGTATCAAAAGTTACACTTTTTCAACCCAAATAATAGTGTAATAACTCTATTATGCAGTTATATAACTTCTTTATTAAATTATTTTTATGAATCGACTAGTCTCAGATGAAAAAAGCTGTTTATAAAACAGCAGTTTGGCTTGGATACACATGACAAAGTGGCCACATTGCTCTTGAACACATGCTCTTTTGCTGTGTTTGTTGACATTGCCTTGTTTTCAATATTAAGAATCACATGATCAGTGCTCTAATATAAGATCTTTGGTAGATCAAACTAACATTAAGTTCAAAGTAAGTAGAGGCTTTAACATAAAACCAAGTATAACATTTTTCATGAGAGGCATAGTTAAGAGAAAATTTGCTGTTTATATAATATGCATAGGCAAACTTAATGCAGCTTTAAGGCTATAATTGGTTTAAGTGCAAAGAAGTGGAGTAAAAGTTTTTCACCATAGTCAAGATTCTTCATTTATTTCAAGATGGTCTTTTCTAAAGAGTTACAGAAGTAACTGTTTCTATAATTAGTACACTCAGTGTGCATTGTAACCGGTAATATTTTGACACATTAAATGATTGGAGTTAAGTAATGATGTTTTAAGTCCCAGTGACCAGTTAAGTGTATTTAACAGATATCAAGGAAGTCAGTTTATGGTTGGTTGAAGAAACCAGAATATGAGGAAGAAAAAACACAAACCATTTGAATGAACAGACTTTTTTACACTAGGATTTTTCCAGAGTTTTTATTGGAATACAGGTGCTGTGTGAGGTGCATTGATTCATAATCATGCACTTTAGACTACTTGTGACATTTGAGTGAAAGTTTTTGATATGTATTGCAGCCCATTTTATTTTGATCATGAACAGAAACATTTTGTTGCTTTATACATAAAAACATTGATAGTACTATTATTAAGTAACATGACTTAAGTCAAACCCAAGAAAAGTAAAGTTTTGAAACCCGTTTAAATCTACTGGTCATAAAATTTTCATGTTTAGAATGGGTATATTGGATTTAGAAAAATATTAATAAACAGTGTCATATAAAGCCAATTTGGTCATAATAATTTCTGCAGAAGATTGCTTTATAAACAATTTCAATGCATGTTTGTTGTACTTTTTCAGTATGAACATGGTAAAGAGCCGCTTAATGAGTAGAAATACATTAAGTAGTACTATTATTGGAGTTGTCCCACAGGAACCCTCAGATGAACAGGTAGTATACATTATACATGGTATTTTATATGTAGCAGTGAAATCTGTTAACACCAAACCATGAAGAAATAAATAAATGTCTATACAAAACAACTTTTTAAATTTTTTATTGAGTAATTTAAGATATGTTCATATCATTCATATTACTTGAATATAGACCTGTATAAAAATTTTTAAAAAGTCAAATCTGAACAAAACATTACATCTAAGGTGTTAGATTTAGACAGGTTCCATGTTTCAAAATTACCAGGTACTGGTAGTTTTATTGAGCATGCCCAGACTGGTTACACTTCAGAGCATTTGCTCCATCTTTAGTTCCAGTGTTAGTGGCAGATTGAATTGATTTTGATTTTGAATGTATTCTCTGTTTTTTGTTTTTCCCCCTTTATTTGAAATCTGAGTCAAAATGTACAACAAGATTTTTTTCATCAACACCACTTTTTAACTTACCAGATAAAGTCATTTTTTGGTCTGGATGCATTCAGGTTGTTCTTATCCTAGTTTCAGTGATGTGAGGCCACTAGAAGTACAATACCTTCCCTTTTATGAGATGGCAGTTCATTGTAAAGTTTTATTATACCAAATATATCTGCCAATATCCATTAATTGGCAGTACTCATTGATTTTGCTGCTCTGTAGACTAGAGTACTGTGAAATAAATGTCTTGTTAAAGGACATACCATGCAACCTGCTGGAGTTTGAACCTACGACCCTTGAATCACACTTTGTCATCACTCCACAACTGAATGAGTGCTAATACTGATTTTATCTGTTAGGCACAGCAGAACAAAAGTTGTTTTAATTTTGTTTTTTACAGGAAGAAAATTTGACATCACTTCATTCCATTGGTACAGCAGCAGTAGTGGTTCAAGTTACTGGAACTAATTGGCCAAGACCAGCCTACACCCTTCTTGTGACAGGCGTATGTCGCTTTAAAATTGGTGAATTGTTACAGGAGACTCCATTTCTTGTTGCCTCTGTAACACAGCTAGACAAATTACCTAAAGAGCCAGGTATGTTTTAAGGCATATTGTAATACAAGTGACATTACATAATTGAAATGTCCTAATTTATATTTAAATTTTATTTGTACTGTGGCCAACAGTGTGTGTATCTGTTGTGGATGTCAGGGTGTGAAAGCGATGTTGAGTAGTTGAACCATTCTTTTCTTATTGTAATTATAATATAGTCATATTTTATCTTATTATGTGTTCGCAAATGTTTTATAAATGTCTATTCACGCTAATTATTGAAATGATAAATTGTCAACTGCCATTTTACATGCTTTTGAAGGTAGACATGGCATGGTGCCGCTGCTGTTTTCATGTCATTGAATAAATAATTCCTTGTAAATTAAATGTAGATGTATGGAACACATTTAATTGTATATCTGAACTTACTTGTTTCATAATCTTAACAATATCTACTCGTTAACATGATATTTATATCATTTTTGAGGTCTGTTTTGCACCGATTATTCATGTTTACAAGTTTGCAACTTGCCGTGCGAAGCTATGTTTTTAGTTTCGTATTTAGTATTTTAGCAATTTTACATCACTTTAAAGCTCGTATTTTGACAAACTCACATTATTCATATATTTTATGTTGTTTTATAACTAATTAGTAGCTCCAGACCTGTTAATTGTAGTAAAATAGTAAAAATGTTACTTACTTGCTGTTGCTCCATCTTGGATGTCCCACCTCGCCTCAGCCCACTTTATTATTAATTTCTACTTACCATAACCATTTTAATGCATTCTGTCATTAAACTGTTGTAGTTCTTATTGTATATTTGTAAAGTAATATTCCTCACAATTGAATTATTATATTTTAACATGTTTAATTTCCCATTTTCTATGTGTTGTGCGAGAGTTGTACGGCGGAGCAGATTGAGAGGATTTTGTACGGAGAGTGAGAGGCGCCGTACAAGCATTTCATTGGATGAGAGTTGCCGCACAGGCGTATGATTGGTTAGTTTGGTCACATGACAGCATACGTCATAACAGTATAAAAGGCGCGCAGCGTTCAAACATGGCAGATAACTTCTGACCGTCATTCTACACAGACGTGATTTTTAAGAAGATCAATAGTGTTCATTTAGATTCATTATAAAAAGCAAGGTGCGGATTTTAGTAATCAGTATAATTATTTAGAATCATTAGTTATCTCCGAGCACACTGGACATGCTGCGTACCTTTTATATTGATCACTGACGTATTTCTTTTCTATGTTAATATTATGTTTTAACTTAAGATTTGATGTTTAACATACTATTTAGTACAAAAGTATAATAGAAATAATAATAATAAATCCATTTATTGAATTTTAATAACATCGTCAGTGATTTTTGTTTTTGACGTCCATCTTGGAAACATGGAATCGGCCATGGTTATATTTCAATAGGGAATATAATCCAAATAAGCCTTACAATATTGCATTATATTATTTGTATGCATGTATTTATGTTCTTTCACATTAAAATCGTTAGAAATGTTGAAATTTGTAACATAACCTGTGATGTCTTATTCCTAAAAACTACTGCTTGATATAGGTAGATTACGCTATTGACATTTAAAAAGTTTCTTTTATTTTTATCCCCCGCTCCAATGAAGATGGAAGTTGGCAGGGGATATAGAAATGGGTTCCATCCATTTGTCCATTTGTCTGTTCATCCGTCACAAGTACAATGTTAAGTTTTTACGTTAAAGTTTTTCAAACAGTTAAAATTTTTCAGAATTTTTCATTCTAATATAAAGAAATTTTTATTGTTATTTATTTTTAAACATGTGTATATGTTTTTACATAATTTATTGACCAGAAAACTCATCTAGAACACAATGTTAACCTTTTGCCTTAAAGTTTGCTACTTGTTTTTATATTTTGATTTGAGAATAGAAAGTTAATAATAATAAATTTATACCAAAAAGAAATAGTGCTATTACTTCCAAAGTGTTTACATATTTCTCTGCAACATTTTAATACCTGCAATTTTAGTATTTCTTAGTAAAAAATGCATATTTATATGAAAAATGTAAATTTTGAGAAAATGAACTTGATTATTTCTTCATAGGATTTTTTGTAGAAACTCTAAATATCATGTAATTATTAAAAGAACATATATACATGGTTTTAAAGTGGTTCAGTATTTTGGGGTAAATATGTCAATTTTAAAAAGAAAACACTGATTTTGAGAAAATTCTTTTTTGTGGCTATTATCAATTTACTGTTATCTTTGATGGAGTTCTTTATATTGAGTGGGTATTTTGGTGTAGGATTTAATTTTTCTGAGAAAAACATACATTTATTATTTATTATACAAATATTTAAAAAAAGGGATGATGATTATAATGCTACTGCTGCTGATGACAATGATGATGATGTATGCTGCTGATTCTGTAGAAACTCTAGATATCATGTAATTATTTAAAGAAGTTAAACATATATGCATGGTTTTTTAAGTGGTTCAGTATTTTGGGGTAAATATGTCAATTTAAAAAAGAAAACACTGATTTTGAGAAAATTCTTTTTTGTGGCTACTATCAATTTACTGTTATCTTTGATGGAGTTCTTTATATTGAGTGGGTATTTTGGTGTAGGATTTTATTTTTCTGAAAAAAAATATACATTTATTATTTATTGTACAAATATTTAAAAAAAAAAAAAAAAAGGGATGATGATTATAATGCTATTGCTGCTGATGACAATGATGATGATGTATGCTGCTGATGATGTTGAATTTATGCTAGGGATGATGTTGAATTTTCTTAATGATGATGATGATGATGGTGTTGATGATGCTGATGCTGATGATGATGATAAAAAATTGCTCTTAATTATTTTCATACAGTGGAACATACTTGTAATGAATATCATTAAGTGAGCAAAATTAGTGATATATAATAGTAATTATTACATTGTCACATATATATTTTTTTTTTCACTAATAGCATAGTACATGTGGAATTTTTCAACCAACAACTGTCTCTTTGATAATGATGAGATGATGATGATGATGGTGATGATGAACAAATTTTCTCTTTGATTATTTCCTGTTTTTCCAAATGATGTTATATATTTTAACATATGCATTTAAACCTAAATAGCTTATAATCACTTTTGTTTTCAATGAATACAACATCAACAACAAAAATTGAAAAAAAACATGAGAAAATGAACCAAGTTCTATTGATGTGTTACTGATGAAAAATGTTTACTGCTTATGGATATTGCTGATATTTTGATTAAAATATGAAATGTCATTTAAAAACATTATAGTTTTCCAGTCATTGTTAAGATAACAAAAGACTCTATAAGTTTAACATGAAATTGAATAGAAGTTGTAATCACTGAAACAATTGGGGGAAAATAGAAAGTTAGTAGAGCGGGGGATCTGAATGACAAGTTAGTAGAGCGGGGGATCTGAATGACAGTGTCTTCTTGTTAATCTTTTTTTTTTAATTTTAAATATATTTATTTATTTATTTAATAAATTGATGAATAAATAAATAAATAAATTTTAAAATTTAAAAAAAAATTATTTATTTATTTTTCATTTTTTGTTTACCAAAACAAAGTCATTTTATTAAATGAAAATAGTATACAAGAGGGTTCTGAAATAGAATGTTATCAGAATATTGTAAGAACCTGAAAAAAACAAAGTGTGTTTTCCATGTTTTCAATATTGTTCTTATTGAAGTTTTCACATGGTGTGTAGATATTGAAAAGTAAAAAAAAATCACTGATTACCGTTTGAAATATTTTTATTTATTGGGATACCTAAACTTTTTCATATGCTAACAAACAGTTTTGAATTAGGTATTTTATTAAAGTGATTTTTTCAGTCTTATGATTTTTAATGTGTTTTTGAGTCATTTAGCCATTACATGTAATGAGTTATAATATTTTCACTGTCTGTCTATATGTCTGCTTGTTCTATAGTGTTTTCTAAACTGGTGTCAATAGAAGTCAGCTATACCCATTGCAAGTTGTCAGGTAATTTTGTAAATGATGTATATTGATATCTTCTTATGTATATTGTTTATACATTTTAGGTGACAAATCATCCAGTAATGGAGAGTTGGCAAGTTTGTCAGAGAATTTCCGTGAACAGGCAGCCAAACTAGTGGACATGCTTGATATATCAATTCCAGTAGTTGCTAAACTGAAGGTAAGTACTAATTACCTATTATCTATTTTTATAACTGAAAATTGAGCATGATGTTAATTGAAGATATCTTGAAAGAGAATGGTACACATACATCTTTTCTCCTATTTTCTGATTCATCCCTGATTATTTCTATTTGTTTTATATCTGTTGCTATTGTTCTTAATCAGTTGAACTTCATTATATTTTGTTTTACATTTGGTTTTATCCTATTTATCATTATACTTTCACATCAAGTTTAAGATTGCAAAATTATAGCTACAGAAGATTTTGGTTATATGTTCCTTCAATTTCTTTGATATATCTCATTTTAGGAAATTATGCCCAAAAGAACAACGTTCTTTACTCGTTACACACAATAGAAAAATATTTTTCCCAAAACATAAACTGTGCTCCAGATTATTAGTGGGCCATGAGTGTTTCCTCATAAAAGTAACTCAAGTTTATGATGAGTAAAAGAGGGTCTGTTCATTTAATTTTACACTTAGGAGTGAGTGATTTTTTCTGTCAAATTTTAATTATAAATTAGTGTACACTGAAACATATTTAAATCAAAATTTAAACTGTTGAATATGACTAGCTATGTGTTTTTTTCTTATTATAAATAATTTACATATGTGTTTTGAGCCAACTGATTATAGTTTTTTTAAGAAAAGATTATTTTTGGAATTATATTAATTTTACATTTTATATTTGTTTCATTATGAATATTTAAAGTAGGTCATTATCATCCATAATTCTGGGCCAGTATTTATATATACATGTATAACTACCAGTAAGAAAGATAGTTCTTATAAGTTCTTAATAAACCAAATCCTTAGCTAAGGTTTACAATCTCTGGTTTGATTGGAGATGTTCAACTAATGGATAATTATAAAACCTTAAATACATTTTAAGTGTGTGTGTATCATAGTAAACAACTCGATATCCATAGCTAAATGAGTTAAGCAATATATGCTAAGTATCAGAAACCTTAACATGAAATTCAATTTAGTTTGAAATGCAATAGTCTTGCAGACATTAAAACCCTGATATTTGTATATGGCAAAAATTTCTCATCGAAATTTACAACCAAGAAGTAAAAAGTAATTTGATTGATTATATTTACTTTTATTACAGAATATGTTGGAGAGTCTGCCTAGTCAGCATCTTCCAGATGTTTGTTCCTCGATTGTCAAGGCATCCTATGCCGAGAAAATCCAGGTTCTAGATGCTGTAGATCTGACAGAGCGATTTAAGAAAGCTTTGCCACTCCTAATGAGACAGATAGAGGTAAGACAGAATTTAAAATGTGGTAATGCCTGATAAAAGCCCACTTTATAAGCTTGGATGTTACAGTTTTTGATAGAGACAGGTTCACTTTAGTTAAATTTTTGTTGTGATTTATCTGGGATCAAAAAGCTTTTTTTCAACCCAATTATTTTTAGCTCAACTGGCTATAGCCAGCTGAGCTTATGGCATGGTTTTGCGTGCGTCCGTGCGTAAACTTTAATCTTCTCCTCTGAAACCACTGGGCCAATTGGAACCAAATTTGGTGTGGAAGGTCCTTAGGTGGGGTAGACCAAAGTTTGTACCAGGCGACCCCGCCCGACATCCAAGATGGCCGCTGTTGCTATAAATAGCAAAAACACATAAATAGCCATTGCTGAGTCATTTTTTAACCGTTTTTGTTCAAATTTGAAATGTAGAGAGTAGATAGCAGGGCATTCCACATACGTAACAGGTTTTTATGAGAAATTTTTCGTTGACCCGATTTTTACGAATTATGCAAATGAGGTGTAATATTTAATCAATTCTTTGAAAATCTTCTCCTCTGAAACCACTGGGCCAATTGGAACCAAATTTGGTGTGGAAGGTCCCTAGGTGGGGTAGAACGAAGTTTGTACCAGGCGACCCCGCCCGACATCCAAGATGGCCGCTGTTACTATAAATAGCAAAAACACATAAATAGCCATTGCTGAGTCATTTTTTAACCGTTTTTGTTCAAATTTGAAATGTAGAGAGTAGATAGCGGGGCATTCAACATATGTAACGGGTTTTTATGAGAAATTTTTCGTTGACCCGATTTTTACGAATTATGCAAATGAGGTGTAATATTTAATCAATTCTTTGAAAATCTTCTCCTCTGAAACCACTGGGCCAATTGGAACCAAATTTGGTGTGGAAGGTCCCTAGGTGGGGTAGAACGAAGTTTTTACCAGGCGACCCCGCCCGACATCCAAGATGGCCGCTGTTGCTATAAATAGCAAAAACACATAAATAGCCATTGCTGAGTCATTTTTTAACCGTTTTTGTTCAAATTTGAAATGTAGAGAGTAGATAGCGGGGCATTCAACATATGTAACGGGTTTTTATGAGAAATTTTTCGTTGACCCGATTTTTACGAATTATGCAAATGAGGTGTAATATTTAATCAATTCTTTGAAAATCTTCTCCTCTGAAACCACTGGGCCAATTGGAACCAAATTTGGTGTGGAAGGTCCCTAGGTGGGGTAGAACGAAGTTTTTACCAGGCGACCCCGCCCGACATCCAAGATGGCCGCTGTTGCTATAAATAGCAAAAACACATAAATAGCCATTGCTGAGTCATTTTTTAACCGTTTTTGTTCAAATTTGAAATGTAGAGAGTAGATAGCGGGACATTCAACATATTTAACGGGTTTTTATGAGAAATTTTTCGTTGACCCGATTTTTACAAATTATGCAAATGAGGTGTAATATTTAATCAATTCTTTGAAAATCTTCTCCTCTGAAACCACTGGGCCAATTGGAACCAAATTTGGTGTGGAAGGTCCCTTGGTGGGGTAGACCAAAGTTTGTACCAGGCGACCCCGCCAGACATCCAAGATGGCCGCTGTTACTATAAATAGCAAAAACCCATAAACAGCCATTGCTGAGTCATTTTAACCGTTTTTGTTCAAATTTGAAATGTAGAGAGTAGATAGCAGGGCATTCAACATATTTAAAGGGTTTTTATGAGAACTTTTTTGTTGACCCAATTTTCAAGAATTATGCTTAAGGTGTAATATTTAGTGAAATCTTTGAAAATCTTCTCCTCTGAAACAACTGGGCCAAGTGGAATGAAATTTTGTGTGGAAGGTCCAAATGTCAGCCTGACTAAAGGTGGTACCAGGCAACCCGTCCTGACATCCAAGATGGCCGTCATAACTAAAAATAGAAAAAAAAAAGACCATTGTTGATCTTTTTTTCCACCAATTGAGCTCAAATTTTAAATATAGAAAGTATACTGTATGGGATTCAAAATATATGATATTCTTTTCTGAAAAAATTTTTATTGACCCAATTTTCAAGAAATATGCAAATTAGGTGTAATATTTAGTAAAATCTTTTCCTCTAAAATCACTGGGCGAATTGGAACCAAACTTCCTGTGGAAGGTTCCTACATCGGCCTAAAAAAAGTTTGAACCAGTCTAAGATGCCTGTTGTTACTAGATATATATATATATATATAAAATAGCCATTGTGGATCTATTCTAAGCTCAACTGGCTAAACCCAGCTGAGTTTATGGCATAGTGAAGCATGCCTGCATGTGTGTGTTGCAAAGTAGGCTTCATTGAAGCAAAAATGGTCATAAGCTCAATTTATTTCCCATCTTAAGCTGATGAACCAATTATGGTAACCACATCACATTGTCTTAAAGGCACCACAGTGGCTGTGTGGTCTTAAACATTCGATGTTACGAATCACAGCACCTTTCACCCCTGACATTGTGCATTAATGCCAAGTGGGCTAGCATTTCATCTTTGAAAGTTTGTCAGTAAACTTGCTGCTTGGTTGTGGTTTTCTCCTATAATCCAGTGTCCTCCACCATTTCCAAAATTGACAGTCTCCATATAAGTGAAATATTCTTGAGTTGAACGTTAAACAGCATTTCAATCAAAAACAAACATTGTCTTACATATGCAGCCAGTTGAGCATCACAGGCCCTATTGGGCCTCTTGTTGATCAATAATATTTGAAATCTGCTGGCCCAAATCACATTATCAAATGGTTTAGGACATCAAATTTTGACCGATTCAGTAGGACAGTAGCAGAGAAAAAATGTACCATTTCAAAGACAAGAACTGATTATATTGGACCTTAGACCATTGGAATTTCATCTCTGGATTAATTGCTGACACAGGTTTCCAGTAAAGGGGGAGGGGTTCGGATTGCAAAGAATATATATCAAAATTACATTGAGATGGTCACCTTTGATAACTTCTTAGTCTCTGTGAAGGTCTTTTATGTTTTTTTTTTTTTTGAATTTGCTTATACCGATAAACAAAATTCAGTTAAAAATTTGTTTTAAAAGAAAAATTTATAGTTTGTAGCTTAAGAAAAAATTATTTAACATTAGCTAGAGCAATGATGAAAATATTATAAGGTAGTGAATAAAAATACAAGACAAAATAAACACAAACACATACAAACACAATTTTATAAGTGACTATAAGTTGTCATGGTGATAACAATTTCTAAAGTTAACCTTTACAGAAAGATTTGACTGTAATGTATTTATCAAAGAAGATAATTATTACTGGTCAGAGAAAAAACAAAAACCTTAGTTATTAATATTGATGGTTTTGTTATTGAAATCTAGGAAAGTGATAGTTTGCCATTTTTCAGGTTTTTGTTCCAAATATTTATTTAGGGATTAAAATTGTTACAAAAAGCAAGGAAGGACAGAGGTGTTGAAGTGATCTCCAAAAAAGACGGAGCAGGGAGTAAACCTGGAAACATTAGGAGAGTTTTTCGAAAAATAAATTCTGAAGTTGAAGAAGATGAAGATGCTGATATAGAGGACACTGCTGACTTGGAGCAGAAGATCAAGTATGTTTTCACGTAGAATGTTAAGAAATCTGTTTGAAATAAAAATTAGGTTGATATTTTTATTTTACAAATATGCAAGTTGTTTATGCCAAAAAGTTTGGTAAAAAATAATTTTATAACATACTTTACTTAACTTTTTGTAGAAGTTCATTTGTAGACATTGACCTAAATTTTGTATCTGTTGCATTATCATATTAAAGATGCTATGCAGGTGTTAAAATATGTAGAATGTAGATGTAAGGCCATCCATCATGCAAACAATTTTTGGTTGGCTTTTGTTTGTGGAATGATTGAATATAAAAGTAGATGTAGCATCTTTTTATAGAATATGCAAATTATAAGAAGCCATTCAAGGAGTTCTAACCATATTTTGTCATTTACACTTTTTTGTTGCATTGTACATTGTCAGATTTCTATTTATTGTGTACAAATCTAATTTTGAGCTATGATTTGTTTCATATAAGAAACATTTTGAAATTGTTTTGTAGAGGTGCTAACATGCCAGAACATGCATTTAAAGCCAGTATGAAAGAACTAAAACGTATGAAGAAGATGCCACAGCATATGCCAGAACATGCAATGATCAGGTAAGGGAGTAATAGGATAAGTGAGTAACTGATGCATGCCACAGCTAATGCCAGAACATGCCATGATCTTTATGATAACCAGAACATGCCATGATCTTGATGATAACCAGAACATGCCATGATCTTGATGATAAGGTAGTGGAATTAAAATATCTGAGTGACTGCTGCATGAAACTGTCAATGGCAAAATATGGCATGATCATGATGATAAGGTAGTGGAATTCAAATATCTGTGAGTGACAGCTAAATGGTTTCACAAATATTGAGATGTTACTGCTTTATTTGAAGTGCATAAATTTGTACCTTTAAAATGTGTTCATAACACAGTAAGCAATGATGGATTTTTTCATGCAGCATCTACTGTGACATTCGTCTTTAGATTTTGATATTTTGAAGAATAGTATTGCTAAGGGATATAAGAAGGTCGCTACCCACTTATAGTCTTTCTGAAATAGAACCCATGTTGTTCCAGCTATATGCAAGCACTCTACCAACTGATTATTCTAGTGTAAATAACAGTTGAAAAGGCATTGAGAGTCATCCTTTTACAAAAGAACTAAAATCTAAATTGTTTTGTGTAATAGATCATAAAATATTGAAGTTGAACCATAGGTAACTTAATGTTTAAGGATACACAAGCTTTGTATTTGAATCATTTTTGGTTTTTTTTAATGATGGTATGATAAAAAGCTATGTTAATGACATCATAAAAATTACAAATAATCCAATTCAAAGTTTTACACTCTTTATTAGCTTTTTTTGTCTTTTGTAATGAATTATTTAAGATTAAATTATAAATTCCTGTAATGCACATTGTTACAGTACATCTTTGTCTATTAATGCAATTTAGTTATTAAAGGGCCACACTTGAATTTTTTCAAATTTAAAATAAAAATAAAATAATTTTATCAGTAACTTTGAAAACAGTATATACATGTAGATGTAATTTGATTTCTTTTTACAGGAGTTATCTTGAAATAATGGTAGAATTACCCTGGTCTAAACAAAGCAAAGATACCTTAGATATAATACAAGCAAGGTACTTGTAGATTTCATTTACATGTACTATAACTAAAATAGGAACATGAATATTCATTTAAATTGAAGTGATAAACTTTTTAATGGAAAATTAAAAATGTAAACTGAAATTATTTGGAAGCATTATCAATCTTATCAAACTAGCAAACATAACCCAGCTGTATAGACAACTTCCCCAACATCTAAACATACAGAGGGGCCTCTGTGCCCTAGGGGCCAAAAGGGGCATCACTGTCTCTCACTGCCTCAATTCCAATCGCACTTAGACACATCCTAGTCTGAGAAAATTTGTCAGTTTCCGTGCCAGAGGTCAGCGGTTTCCCCCATCACCACTGTTTTCTCTGCTATCCAAGAAATGACTGCCTTGATATAAGTGAAAAATTCTTCACTGGGGTGTAAACACTATTACTCAGCTTCACTTCATCCTTAAGATTCAGAGACATGAAGGTGCTATAACAAACTTGATACAGAAATAATTTAAATATAGTGCTCTTCTTTTAACTCTTGATGTATAGAAATATTGCTCAATACAAGTATCTTAGAAATACGCTTTAGTGTGTCCCTGTTTGATTTTAACCAATATTGAAGAACCAAAGAAAAATGATTTTATTTGTAGTAACACATTCTAAATAAAGTCAGGCTTGGAGGACTTTGTTACTGTATTTTAGTTTCCCATACCAGATCATTTGAAAATTTCATATTCATAGAGATTTTAAAATGTTGTGTTATTTTTATTTTTGATCTTTTCATTGATGCCTTCTTTTAGAAAAGATTTAGATGAGGATCATTATGGTTTAGAGAAGTTGAAAAAACGAGTTCTGGAATATCTGGCTGTACGTCAATTGAAAAATACCTTAAAAGGACCAATTCTTTGTTTTGTTGGACCTCCAGGAGTTGGAAAAACTAGTGTTGGTAAATCTATAGCACACACACTTGGCAGAGAATTTCACAGGTAAGGGGATATATAAGGGCTGCACTTCTGTACCATGATATCAGAGTTTTCTGTACACTATGATTTCAGAGATCAAAACTTTCAAAAATATTAATTGTGACCATGCTGAATTTTGTGTGTATATATATATATATATACATGTATGTACAAGAACTTGCAAATATCAAAGTCTGAATGGTTAAAGGCATAAATACTTTACAGTATATCAATCAGCATCATGGAGTACTGTATATCGATTAATGCCATGGAGTTTTAATCTTTTCTACAGATTAATTGTAATTCTCATCATTCAGCAGTTTCTAGATGTAAATAGATTCCTTTTTACCTTCACCAGTTTCTTAGTTTGATGATGTCACCTTGACATTCTACCCCGTCACTTCAATCCATTCTATAGATACAAAGTGTTTGAAGTATCTTAGGATTCCTAAGTACCAGTACTATTATTTTCAAATTACAGAATTGTTCAGTCATGGATAGGTAACAACTACAAGTTGAGGTTCCCACCCCTTTGGGAAATTCACTAATATAATTTTCACTCTGGTTATGATCAAAATGTTAATTTTCTAAAATACACAAAAATTAGAGTTGATAGGTTGAGGTTATTGCATTATTGGTATGGCATGATCTCCATAGTTTCAATTATTTCCCTTTGCTATTTTTTAGGTTTAATTGTCATCCATTTTGTTATGGCCAATAATTATCTGTCACCATTTATGGAAAGTGACAGGGAACCAGTCTGTGTTGTCTTCTGACACCTTTTTTGTATGTACCTTATTGAAGATTTACTATTCAATTATTTGAACTTCATTATTTCTAAAACAGGATTGCTTTGGGTGGAGTTTGTGACCAGTCAGATATAAGAGGCCATAGAAGAACATACATAGGATCTATGCCAGGTAGAATTGTGCAGGGGTTAAAGTTAGTTGGAGTCAACAATCCAGTCTTCCTGTTAGATGAAGTTGATAAGTTGGTAGGTTGCCCTTTTTTATCACTTAACTGAAGGAGGAGTGCAGTTACAACATACATTATTCTTTGCTACCATTAGTCAGAAAACAACAGTTTTTTCACAGTATCTTTTAGGAAGACTGCTTAATTTTAGGTAGGGCTGGCTAAATTTAGATGAAGTTTTATGGTAAAATGTATTTTTGTAAAAAAAAAATAGAAAGAAAGAAAAAAAAAACTGTAATTCACTTTTTTTTAAAATGTTGGGGAGTTTATGATCATCTTGTAGTTTGATAAAAGTTTAATAAAGTTTGATGGTTTTAAAAGGGTTAGTCTATAACTTTTAATCTTCTAGTAGTTTGGTAAAAGTTTGATGGTTTTAAAAGGGTTAGTCTATAAACTTTAAATCTTCTAGCAGTTTGGTAAAAGTTTGATGGTTTTAACAGGATTATTAGCTAACCTGAGCACAAAGTGCTCAAGTGAGCTATTGTGAACAGTCTTCCTCCGTCGTCCATCATCTGTCGTGCGTCGTGCGATGTGCGTCATGTGTCGTGTGTCAACTTTTGCTTGTTAACACTTTAGGGGCCACAGTTTTAATCCAATTTACATCAAACTTGGCCACAGGGATCCTCTTGACCAAAGCAAAGTCAGGTTCGTACATGGGTCATGTTGGGTCAATAAATAGGTCACTAGGTTAAATCAAAGAAAAACCTTGTAAGCACTCTAGAACACACAGTTTTTGATAAATCTTCTTTAAACTTGCCGAGATTGAACATCTTGACAAAAGCTTACTCAAGTTCGATTATTGGTCATGTTGGGTTATTAAGTAGGTCACTAGGTCAAATCATAGAAAAACCTTGTTAACACTCTGAAAGCAACAGATTTTGATAAATTGTCTTCAAACTTGCTCACATTGTATATCTTGACCAAAGCTAGGTCAAGTTTGAACATGGGTCATGTTGGGTCAATAAATAGGTCACTAGGTCAAATCATGGAAAAACCTTGTTAACACTCTAGAAGCCATAGTTTTTTTTTTAATCTTCTTCAAACTTGCTCAGAATGAAAAACTTGACCAAGGCTAAGTCAAGTTCGAATATGGGTCATGTTGGGTCATTAAGTAGGTCACTAGGTCAAATCATAGGAAAACCTTGTTAACACTTTAGAAGCCACAGTTTTTGACAAATTGTCTTCAAACTTGCTCACATTGAATATCATGACAAAAGCTCAATCAAGTTTGAATACGGGTTATGTTGGGTTAAAAATTAGGTCACCAGGTGAAATCATAGAAAAACCTTTTTAACACTTTAGAACCCACAGTTTTTGATAAATCTCTTTCAAACTTGCTCAGAATGAAAACCTTGACCAAAGATAAGTCAAATTCGAATATGGGTCATGTTGGGTAATTAAGTAGGTCACAAGGTCAAATATTAGAAAAACATTGTTAACACTCTGAAAGCCACATTTTTTGATAAATTGTCTTCAAACTTGCTCACATTGTATATCTTGACCGAAGCTAAATCAAGTATGAACATGGGTCATGTTTGGTCAAGAAATAGGTCACTAGGTCTAATCATAGAAAAACCTTTTTAACAGTCTAGAAGCCACATTTTTTTATTAATCTTCTTGAAACTTGTTCACATTGAATATCTTGACCAAAGCCAAGTCAGTTTTAAATATGGGTCATGTTTGGTGAAAAAGTAGGTCACTAGGTCAAATCATACAAAAACATTGTTAGTATTTAGAACACACAGTTTTTGAATAAATCTTCTTTAAACTTGCTGAGATTGAACATCTTGACAAAATCTTACTCAAGTTTAAATAGGGGTCATGTTGGATCATTAAGTAGGTCACTAGGTCAAATCATAGAAAAACCTTGTTAACACTCTGAAAGCAACAGATTTTGATAAATTGTCTTCAAACTTGCTCACATTGTATATCTTGACCAAAGCTAAGTCAAGTTTGAACATGGGTCATGTTGGTTCAATAAATAGGTCACTAGGTCAAATCATAGAAAAACCAAGTTAACACTCTAGAAGCCATAGTTTTTGATAAATTGTCTTCAAACTTGCTCACATTGTATATTTTGACCATAGCTAAGTCAAGTTCCATTATGGGTCATGTTGGGTCATCAAGTAGGTCACTAGGTCAAATCATAGAAAAACCTTGTTAACACTCTAGAAGCCACAGTTTTTGATAAATTGTCTTCAAACTTGCTCACATTGTATATTTTGACCATAGCTAAGTCAAGTTCCATTATGGGTCATGTTGGGTCATCAAGTAGGTCACTAGGTCAAATCATAGAAAAACCATTATTAACACTCTATAAGCCACTTTTTTGATAAATTGTCTTCAAACTTGCTTAGAATGAAAACCTTGATCAAAGCTAAGTCAAGTTCGAAAATGGGTCATGTTGGGTCATTAAGTAGGTCACTAGGTCAAATCATAAAAAACTTTATTATCACTCTAGAGCCACAGTTTTTGATTAATCTTCTTCAAACTTGCTCAGAATGAAAACCTTGATCAAAGCTAAGTCAAGTTTGAATATGTTCATGTTGGGTCATTAAGTAAGTCACTAGGTCAAATCATAGAAAAACCTTGTTAACACTCTAAAAGTCACCTTTGTAACAATTTAGGCAAATGCTTTCAGTCCATTGTTCTTCACTTTTTACAAGAATGTTCCTTGCAACAAAAGACAAGAAAAAAATCCTATTTCTTGACAAAAGCCAATTAGGTCATGTTTGGTCTTGCACAAAATCATCATTTTTGTGTTAACTAGCCAATAAGCTGTTCATTTTGTTAAACTATTGAAGAACTCTGTTAGCCCTCTGTACATTTCATTATTGAAAAATTGCTTTAAATTCAGAATATTCTCATGTGAGCACCCAGGGCCTCATGGCCCTCTTGTTCTATAAACTTTTAATCTTCTAGTAGTTTGGTAAAAGTTTGATGGTTTTAAAAGGGCTATTCTATGAACTTTTAATCTTCTAGTAGTTTGGTAAAAGTTTGTTGGTTTTAAAATGGTTATTCTATGAACTTTTAATCTTCTAGTAGTTTGATAAAAGTTTGATGGTTTTAAAATGGTTATTCTATGAACTTTTAATCTTCCAGTAGTTTGGTAAAAGTTTTGATGGTTTTAAAAGGGTTATTCTATAAACTTTACTTAATTTGCCTTTGCTTATGAAGAAGCAGTCATTAATTCTGATAGTATATCTGAATATAAAAAGTTATTGACTTTAAAAAATCCTAAACAAAAGGTGGGGTGGGGTAGAGGGGTTCACAATACTGTGATGTTTAATGGAATAGTATATACCTGTATTTATTAATTGACATTATAAAAAGGTTTAAATGCTTGCATTACTTTTTGGTTTATTTTTAGCATCAGCATTAACGTTTAGTTTTAACATTACCAGTATGTTTTGTTTTAATTGTTGGATGATCAAGACGGTGATAAAATTTTCTGAAAACACATTTGAACAGTTGGATACAGAATTTTGGCACTTGTGATTTTATTGCTGACAGTGATTTTTTTCAAGCATTAATCTTGATCATGAATTGGTCATGCATTCTCTACATTTGCAAGTCAGCTATTCTGTTCTGTATTCCCATATTTCTTTCTTTTACAAAGGTGTGTGTGTGTGTTGTAAGATAAGCATTTATTAAAATATAATGGTATTATTATTGAAATTATTATTCATATACAATGTTCATATTGCATATGTAACAGAAGGGAGGAAACACCTAAAAAAACCACTATCTCCTAGAGAGACTTGGCTGAGGATTAAGCCTAGCCTTCCAGGATGATAAACCTGTGGTCTACCTTGAGACTAAAAGAACTTGATCAGAAAGTTTGACAAAAAATGACTGTTATTTTTACTATATACAACACTACACCATGACTGGCTCAGCCCTTCTACATTTCTCCCCATCTCCATCTTGGAAATCCCCCACAACCGCTGTGTGGGTTATTACGCTGGGTGTCAATATAAAAGGAGGGAGGAAACACGAGAGTGTCCAGACTGTGGATCAAAGCTAGTCCTTTTGTGTGATAAGCGTGTACTCTACCTCAAAGCTAAAAGCTCTGGCAGTAAATCACTCTGTTATATCTACTATATACAACACTACATTATATTGACAAGAAGCTCAGCCTTACCATACACAGTTAAAGTACATGTATTTATTTATTTATTATTTTGTTTTGTTTTTGTTATGTTATGTTATGTTATGTTATGTTATTATGTTATGTTATGTTATGTTATGTTATGTTATGTACATTACGTTACGTTACATTACATTATGTTACAGGGTCAGTCATTACATGGAGATCCAGCAGCTGCTTTACTAGAAGTCTGGACCCGGAACAGAACCACACATTTACAGACCAGTATCCTTATAAATGTATACAAAACAATTTTAAAGTGGTGTGAAGATGCTTAATTAAATCATAGTACCGGTATATGAAGATGTATTTTGTTATTAATATTAAGTATTCTTAAACCAGAGTACAAAATCAAGCAAAATGAAAGTGAAATTTGTTTTTCTTTATTCTGTTGAAGGTTACCAGTTTTTAAGCAGGTTTGCATTATCTTCACCAACTGATGATTCTGTTGTCGTAGATGAAGTTTCATCTTTATCATTATCGACACTATTTCTAGATATAAATTGCGTGGTTTGGACTATGTCCCTGTCTTTCAAACAGAGCTCTATTTTGTGAAATCAAGAGTTTTCAGTCAAGAACCTTGAATAATATATAAGAATATAAGTGAAATGGCCCTACATTGTGTGAATTTCGAAATCATTTACTCAAAATTGTGCACCTAACTTATTATTATTTCATTGTATTATTATTATTATTATTATAGTTTTAAATAATTTCCACACTTTGTAACATTTTAAAAAAACGTTTCATAGTTGGCTAGAAATTTTAGTCTTTGACTGGTTTACTTGTATCATTTTTAAATATGTCTACTCTAAATAAGAAATACTAAGTATTCCTTAACAATTTGCTAGTTACATCAATGTGCCCTTTGACCTCTCTCAGGTGCTATTTATAGCAACAGCCAATAATATGGCAAAGATACCTCCAGCATTGTTGGACAGAATGGAATTAATTCAGATACCTGGATATACACAAGAAGAAAAGGCAGTCATTGCAAAGCGCCATCTGATGCCAAAACAACTAAGAGAACATGGATTAACAGCTGAACAACTACAGATTCCTGACGACACAATGAAATTGATAAGTACGTATACTAGAAATAAAACGCCTTTTATTCATGTACCACATAGTACTCAATAATGCTTTTAATACCCCATTACAGATGGATTGATAAAATGTACCCACCAGTGTACCTCATAATACCCATTAAAGTTTGTGTAGAACTATTATTTTCATAGGGTATTGCCAAGGAAGCAACATAATTTCATAAATTTATGACATGATTCTATTTGACTTTTTTTTTTTAACAAAAATGTTATTTATTTATAAATCAAAATAACCCTTTGATGTTTTCCTGTCAAAATAAAGGTATTCTCAGAAAAAGCTGTGGCAAGTTTGCTGTAACCAATAGAAACCGTTGTTTTATATAAACATTTTGAGTTTTCACATATTACATAAAAGACTTACTCTCTTATCAAGACTGTATTGCATCTCAGACACTGTGAAAATTTAATATAGCTTATCAAAAATAGTATTGATATTCATACCTCTCTTGAATAATGAATTGATGAAGAATAGTTAATGATTTTTTCTGATGTTTTTCAGTCTCAAAATACACTAGAGAGGCAGGTGTAAGGAATTTAGAAAGAAAAATTGGTGGTATTTGTAGAGCTGTGGCAGTTAGAGTTGCAGAAAGTTCTTCTAAAAATAAAACTGAAAAAAATGATAATATAAACCAATCAGATAAGAAGAAAATGGTTAATGATAGTCTACCGGAAAAGGCCTCCCATGAAGCTTCAACACTAGCACACCCACCTGAAATGCCTATCGTTATTGATGACTTAGCAGTTGAAGATATTTTGGGAGTAAGTGTATAGTACAAAAAAAAAGAGAAAACAAATTTTAATATTGTTGGACACTATTTCATGATGCTGTAAAGACTCTGTGTGCAGCTACTGCTTAAGTGAAGTCAACTGATAGCTTACCAGGTACTGACAAAAATCACTCAAAACCTGGCAAAGCACGTGTGTACGTGTGTGCATGTTTGTATCATTGTGTATGTTGTACGTTTCATATTTTTTTCTGTAGTTCTCTCAACTCTTTGGTGAAAGGACCATTTTTAGAGGATTTATGACAATATTTAAAAAGGTGTTAGGTCATTAGTTTAATACCTGGTGTCTGATACGTTCCATCTTATCTCTCAGTTTTCTTCAGTCATACTTATAATGACAGGATGAATATTGCATACAACACTGTTTATTGTTAATATAAGGAATGATCTTGTGATTTGAATACAAGCATCTCTAATTTTCAATAAAGTCTTGAAATCTAATTATCTTGAATTTTCAGGTACTGTTGAATTTGTCTAAGCAGGTGTAAGTGCAATTCCATGTCTTTTATGGTATCATAGTAGCTATCCAAAGTAGGTACCTGGGTCACAGTGACTCTAAAACATTTAAAAGATAATGCAGTTTGGATTCTTTAGGGTCTGAAACCTTTTAATCACTTTGTGAAAATAAATTTATTATAGATATCATGTTTTATGTTAACTTTCAAAATTTTTTAGAAAAGGTTTAAATTGTATGTCTTAAACAATTTAAAAAGATCATGAAATGGGTTGTTGTTTTTTTTCAGGTTTGATGTTAAATTGAAACATCCACTAAAATTTAGTCAGGATCTTAAGTCATTCAGCCTTTCAGGAGACTTATTCAAGTGTTTTAATTTTTGTTTTGTTTTTCTTTTTTTTTTTTTTTAGCCCCCATTATTTGAGAGTGAAGTGTCACAGCGACTGAGTCAGCCTGGAGTAGCTGTGGGATTAGCATGGACTCCTATGGGTGGGGAGATCATGTTTGTGGAGGCTTCTAAGATGGAAGGAGAAGGAAAACTAACATTAACTGGACAACTAGGAGATGTAATGAAAGAGTCTGCTAATCTGGCTCTAAATTGGGTCAGAACACATGCTTCTAAGGTAAGACAGTCCTTTAACTCAGACAACCTATATAGAAAATGGAATTTTTATGCTTTAAATACTTTTGATGGAGACTTTACATTAAAGTAGGACCAATGAAATTTTTCCTTGTTAATTATTAGAACTATATTTTTTATTTTATTTTATTTTATTTTATTTTATTTTATTTTCAGTTACAGTTAGGAAATGGAGACCTTTTGAATCATAATGATATACACATTCACTTCCCAGCAGGAGCTGTAGGTAAAGATGGTCCTTCTGCTGGAGTTACCATAGTAACAGTGCTGGTATCTCTTTTCAGTGATCATTGTGTTAGATCAGACACAGCAATGACAGGGGAGATAACTTTGAGAGGATTAGTCCTCCCAGTGAGTAGACAGTGCTATTAGCATTTCATTAAGCAGTTTTGCTTCTTTATTCCATCAAAACTTTAAAAGTTCAGTTGTAAAATTAATTTATTTAGAAGTAAAAATGATTTTGTCTCTTTGCAATATTGCATGTTGGGTAAATACAAATAGAAACATTTCACTTCAAAATGAATGTTTTGTTTTAACTCGCTAATGCTTGTCTAAAAATTATCTATCATAATGTAATTTTGTCTGAAAAGAAAACTTATGTTAAGTTAGAAAGAAATGCAGTCACATACCATAAATATGAATGTTTATATCTTTGCAATGTGCTGATGACAGTTAGTAGTGATGGTTAAACTTCTGTTTTTAGATAGCTTATTGTTTTATGGACTAAACCAAGCAATGACAGGAGGTCAAAATTAACTCAGAAACTTTTAAGCAGAACAGGAGTTTGAATTCACAGCCTTGGCACAAGGTTATATGTGACTTAAATAAGATTTGTATGATTATAGATGACCTCCACATTGAAAAAAGGTCACAACCTGAAATGATTTTTTGCATTTTGATTTTTTCTGAATAGAATTGTTATTTATAAATTTGCCATAGGTTGGTGGGATTAAGGAAAAGGTGTTAGCAGCACATAGAGCTGGTATAAAGAGAATTATATTACCAAAGAGAAATGAGAAAGATATCCATGAAATACCCACCAATGTGAAGGTAACATTCCTTGTTTGTGTTGTTGTTGTTTTTTTTAAGAAGAACATGTTATGTTTTAATTGTATTTTGTAATGGATAGCTATTTTTTGTATTTTTTTCCATATTATGTCCTCTCTACATATTATTTATTGATGTAATAGTGTTGTTTAATCAAATGTCATGTTATCAAATGTCATGTTCATATTTTACACATGGTCTTCTTCCTCATAATTATACAACCAAGGTAGAAACAGGTGTAATAAACTGATGCTGAAATAAAAAAATTAAATAATTAAATCCTGGGACCAACTATCAATACCTGCATAAATAAACCTGTAGATAGGGACTAGAAATAATGGTAAAAATAAAGTCCAGTGTTGTGTTAATGTACTTTTGATGGTGGCATATACATGTGTATCTATTTTAATCAGCAACCGGCAATCCTAAACAACCTCCAAACATTTTAAAGTTTATAATAACCCTTTTTAAATCATCAATCGAGCAGTAAATGTTTTCCTGTTCTAGAAAAAAAATTTATATAGATATACATATATTTAAACACATAGTATGAACAAATGTACATAAATGTACATATTTGATATTTAATAATACTCAATATGTGAATAGTTGAGGGTTCTATTCAAAGGATAGGTAAGCCAACGAAATTGTTTATTTATATACTTCTAAATCTTAAATTGTCATGTTTTACTTGTGCTTTGTATAATTTTATAATGCATTATTATTATTATTATTTTTTTTTTTTTTGTTTGTTTGTTTCAGAATGATCTGACATTTGTGCTAGCCAATAGACTGGAGGATGTTCTTAACGGTGCTTTTGATGATGGGTTTCCTTCCTTGGTTTCAGATGCTACAGTGCCTTCAAAATTATGATATAGGTACTCCACTCCCAAAAAAGGAAAATAGTTAGATGTTCCAAGTCATTCATAGACAATGTGAAAAATTCACTCAGATTACTCCAATTTCTATTAATCTAGTACCCTAATATTATTTGATTAACTACAAAAGCATAAAGGCAGTTTTTATGATTTTTTTCATAATCATTTAATTATCAATTTTTAATTTTTATTTTAAAACAAAGTTATACTAAGTTTAGTACAAAATGCTACACCATTATTTGTACAAATGAAGTGATTTATTGTAATAGGGAGTGCTAATATTCAGAATGATCTACAGGTGGATTACTGATTTGTGATAAAATGACTTAATAAGTTGAAAAAGTGTCAGACTTTTTTTTTCAGTTTTGTAATGATTTTTAACAACTAATCAGAAGTTTTGATATAAACAATTCTTTGATTTTCACTGTGATTCATTAAATACATGTAGGTGCAGGAAGACATTATAACAAATGATTGACGTGTATTGTTCATGAACATGAAATATATTTCTGATTCACAAATAAGATTTTTAATGTTTTCAGTAGCAGCCAAAACCTAACAGGCATAGTCTGTAAAGTCCCAATGTGACGCTGGAACAAAGAGGACAAGTATTAGAAAACATGTTTCCTTGCATTTACATGTAAATGTATATGCATTGTGTGGATTGAGGTTAGTTTATTTGATTTGACAGTGTGGCATTAACAATGTGAAAAGGAAAATACTGTTTTCCTGCTTCTTTGTATTTTCCTGGAAGTCAAGTTGTACCAAAATAGGAGATTTGAAAACCTTAAATAATCGTTCAGATAAATCATTATAGATGTGTTACCAGTATTAAATTTATGCACTAAGAAACTTATATCTTGGTTAAATTTGTAACTTAAAGATATATTTCCGCTAAAGCTATGTTCATTGAACAGATACATACATTTATCACTGGGATAACATAAATTTTTATGTCATGTACTTGTTTTAAATTTCAGGTTCTATGTAATCAAACTACTTAAGAAATTAGATGATTTTTTAAAGAAATATATGATATTTACTTGCCTTATATAAACTGTTTACTACAATGCATAATGCTAAAGCGTATTTTGCAAAAGTGTAAACAGACATATTTTTTATCTCATTATTTCTAAAAATAAACTTATTCTATTAAAAATGTTTTTAAATACAAAACAAAGCATATATGAGCAGCTGATTTTTTTTATTTTACAAAAAAAGGTCGCTCCTTGGGAGGATGGATTATTTAAATTATGCTATTGATAACATAGGCTTAATTACATTATATTGGAGGTTTCCTTTCCTTGTAGGATTAAAAATTTTAGCTGCATAAAATCTCTGTATTGATTTTATTATGATTTTGTATGAAAGAAATTAATTTATTCTGTAATTAAGATAAATTGATGAAGTTTTGTTAATTAATTTTACAATAGTTATTATATATTTGTTATCAGATACCTGTACTTTTTTGTATTTGATTTAATAAAAGAAATGATTTATTTTACTTCTTGCTTTGTATTCAATAGAACTGTAATCTAACTTGGATAGGAAAATCATGACCTTGGTCAAATTATAAACAAACTTCAACCAGATCTGGACTTAATGATTATTTTTATTTCACACAATAGGTGAAGCTATTTAATGTTCGAATTATGTAAATGTTGGAAATATTTTAGAATTTTTGGTACAGAGGGCAACCTGTAAAGTATGGGAGAATGAGTGTGAGTGTGAACATTCTTAAAAAAATCAATAAAAACTGCTTAATTGTGTTGAAATGACGCCTTTGGTGACATAAAAATAGCCACAGACATTTTAGATTAACTGACACAGTAAGATCAAAAGAGTTAAGTGATGTCAATATTCTCTGCCTGGTTGAGCATGCTGCCCCTACAGAATATATATACATATATATATATATATATATATATATATATATATAAGTCCTGTGATAAAATTATTAGGTAGCATCACATCCTTATTTTTAGCACACAAGCCAAAAGAACATGTTACTTTATGACGTAGCTGTAGCACATTTTGTTTGTTTCGTTTGTTTTTTTTATCACGTAGTTTTAGATCACAATACCTTTTGGTATGATGCAATGTGTGTGTGTGTGTGTGTGTGTGTGTGTGTGTGTGTGTGTGTGTGTGTGATATTATCACATCTCTGAAACTACTGGACTAATATTTGATCAAACATCACAGCAAAGGAAATTAAGCTGATTCTTTGTACTTTTTGTTGTAATAGCTATAAAAAAAAGGTCAAAATAACCTTAATGTAAAAAGGAAAAAATTTTCTTTGAAACCAAAAATGGTAGACAATACTGACTCAATTTTAAGCTTCTCCAATGTCTTAAGTATATAGAGTGTTCAAATAAATTGTAAAATTCTGTAAAATTGACTCAATGTTTTGTGTTAATTCATCAAAAAAAAAAATTTGTAAAATGGTTTAAATAATTTTTAGATAATTTGAATACAAAACAATTGTTTTTAGAGTCTTATTGAAATCACTACCCATAGCATTGTCAAATACTATTATCCTCCCAGTTTGCAAACATAAAGGAGGGAGATTTGTTACATTTAGCAGATTTCAGACACTTGGAAAATACAAAAAAGTGCTACAAAGTATTCTGTTAGAGTGCAAAATTTTATGAAAAAAATTAGATAACAAGTGAATTTTATTTTGATCATTTGAAAATGTTTTTCTAAAATCATACATTCATTGAATTTTTTTTTTTTTTTTTTTTTTTTTTTTTTTTGAGATTCGGTATAATACATATATAACTAACATTTACAGTGGGCTTAAGGGTCATATGGCAGTTAATGGACCGGGTAGTCAGCCCAAACGTATATGGATTTTAGCTTTGCTACCGTACATGTCACTTTTGGGTTTACTACCTGGTCTTTAAACTGCTATATGACCTTGATCCCTCAAATATTTGTTAAACACACACACACACACACACACTGAATTAGAAAAGCCTATATTCTTGGTCGTATTCTCTTTCCTCATTCAGAAAATTTGGACTGTATCGCCTGTTTAATCTATGATACTGGGCCAGTCCAAAATTTGGGTATCAAGGGAAATACCATTCTAATTATATGATGTTAAAAATCTGTCACTACTCATGGTGACAGATAGGGAAATCTAACCCGAGTTCAAATATATTTGGTTCAGAACGGATTGGCGTATAAATTCACAAGACCGGAACAAGCGAGACGCCAGAATTTATATTAACACTTTGTCATATAAAATTTTAAACCGTAGATTTACCTGTTCCGTTTATTTGTTTGTGTGAAAGTATGCAAGTTCCTTGTGTTATGGAGCGGTTCTCATAGTATCGATACACCTCTGATTTTATTGATAAATCTTTGCGGGAAAAAGAGCATGTAAGCTATCTTGTACAGGGGGTGCAAGATTGAAATATCTTGCACCGCTCTTTCTTTGGACTTTTCTATATTAAATATAATATTTAAGTTTTCTCCATATGTAAAACATACAAAGCTACATATACAGAGTTAAATGTGTGAATGGCGCGAAATGGAATTCACCAGAGTACCACTTGATACCTCATAGCGTTGTGCGGAATTTCTATTGACAACGGAATCGCATAAAGTTGCGTTTTCCCGTAATTAACGACGTTTTTCTGGAATATTTGACGTAGACGTTATCAATTTCATTCCGCACAAACGTTAAGAGGTATTGATCACGTGGTACGCTGGCGAGTTCCATTATTCAGTGACGTCATGTAAATTACGCAGTGATATTTACGTCATAAATGCCGAACAAGTTTATGTCAATATTGTATAAAATTTTTGTCTTTTTTACTTTTTGTAACGTCAACTTTCAGAAATATTAGTCAACGCCTCTAAAAATATCCCGTTACAAAGGCTACACAACAGAAATGCTCAGGTATGTTAATATTGTAAAGTTATGATTTAAATGTTCAAATACTTCATCACGTTACATAGGCCTACTGAATCGGTCATGTGTATCACATTTTGCTGTCGTCGCCTGTTACGTTTTCTTCTATCGTGGACATTATATACAGAAGACAACACGTCTGTACTGTATGATAGACATTTTAATAAGTGAAACCTAATGACGTAGAATTGACATCATAAGACATACGTCATACATACATGGGGTTTACATACATGTAAACAAGGTGATTAATAAAGAACGATAACTCTATTAGTCTTAGACATAATGTAACATCTCCCTCGTTAAATTTTGATAACGTAAAATTGTCACTAAATCATTTCACAAATCATTAACACAAAGTCTATCAATGTGAATTGAAACTAAAGCACATTAAACATTTACTGAATGTCATTTGATTCACGATAGTCTGAAATTAAAATTAAAATTTTCAACAACAAAGAACTTTCAAAAATATACATATAACATATTTACATAGAACGTATGATCTTTGGTTTGACCACACGACCAGAGCGGGTTGTGTAGGGGTTGTTAGATGTGTTGGAATTTGAACTAAGGGGCTCTGGCGACGGCCGATTCCTTTCGGGATCTACGTTTGACGCTTTTTGAGAAGGTGTGTTCTGGTTAGAAATGGCGTCGTACGCTGGTTCTGTAACTTGTTCGTGTTTCTCCTCCGTAGGTAAAATATGTGCGGAATTACGGCGGTAGATTGTGCCATTTTGATCTAACACCGAGAAGGATCTATCATTATGCCTGTCGACAATAACAGCAGGGTTCCATTTCTTGTCGAATTTTTGAAAACGAACGGATTCGCCCATTTTAAGAGTTTTTTTGGGTTTAGCGCCTTTGTCATAATTCTTTTTAGCACGCATTCTGCTAGATATTATTTTGTTGCGCGCATTGGGTGGTATTTCGGGAAGCATGCGTTGTGTGGTCACCGGTAATGTAGCTCGTAATCTACGTCCCATCAGTAACTGAGATGGTGATGAACCGACATCTAGCGGAGTTGTACGGTATTCAAGAATGCTAAGCCTTGGATCGACGCCTGCCGACTTTGACTTGGTAAGTATACGTTTGACGGTCTGCACGGTTCGTTCGGCGAGACCGTTACTTTGCGGATATCGTGGACTTGAGGTAACGTGTATAAAACTCCACTGTCTAGCAAAGTCTGCGAATTCACTCGAGGAATACTGCGTCGCGTTGTCTGATACGACTTTTTCCGGGATACCGTGACGCGAAAAGGTCTCCTTGCATTTACTAATGATGGTACTACTTAGCGTGTTAGTAAGCTGAAAAATTTCAAAGTATCTACTGTAGTAATCTACATTCAGGAGATAATCTTTATTGTCCCAATAAAACAAGTCTGTAGCAACGACTTGCCAGGGATACTCTGGGACCTCTGACGGAACAAGAGGCTCTTTCTGAAGTGAATTGCGATTTTCTAGGCACACTGAACATTGCTTGACTAAGTTTGTGATCTCTTCTGACATTTTTGGCCAGAACAATACATCCCTTGCTCGTTGAAGACATTTCTCGATACCCATGTGACCATTATGTATGATGTTAAGCATATCAGACCTCAAGCTATGCGGTATAACAATCCTACCGGCTTTGAGGACTATACCGTCTACAACTGACAGTTCGTCTCGGTAATTCCAGAAGTCTAGAATAGTGGACGGACAATTACGTCTCGCGTGCGGCCAACCTTTATCAATGACTTCTATTAGTTGGCTTAAGATGTGGTCGCTCTGCGTTTCGGAGCGAATTTCTTGCAAACGACGGTTACTGACAGGTAAGTTTGACATGACAAAATGAACGTGAATTTCAACTTTGTCGGTTAAGTCAACAGTTGTGTCATCCGAATAGTTGCGACTTAGCGTATCTGCGACCGGTATTTCTTTCCCTGGTTTATAGCAAATGTCCAGATCGTATTTCTGAATGCTAAATAACATACGTTGTAACCTAGGCGGTGCTATGTGTAACGGTTTCTTGGCGATTATTTCAAGAGGTTTGTGGTCTGTTTCGACAACTACTTTCCGTCCGTACACATAGTCGTGGAATCGATGACACCCGAATACGATCCCTTAGCATTTCGCGTTCGATGTTTGCGTAATTTTGTTCGGTAACCGACAACGATTTAGATGCGTAACTCACTGGTTTGCCTTCTTGAAGAAGAGTAGCGCCTAGTCCGTACTTACTTGCATCGACCTGTAATGTAAGAGGTTTGTTTGGATCGTAATACGCAAGAACAGGGCTTTTTGTAATTATGTCCTTGACCTTACCGAAGGCCTGTGATTGAGGTGCGTCCCATACAAATTCATTTGCCTTTACTAACAATTGGCGGAGCGGTGCGGTTACTTCAGAGATATTTGGCGCGAATTTGGCAAGATAATTTACTAAGCCCAAAAATGTCTCAAGTTCCGCTTGATTTTGCGGCGGCTTCATGTCATGGATAGCGGAAACTTTAGCGGGGTCTGGTTTAAGGCCAGACGACGTGAGCAAGTGTCAAAAGTAGCGAACTTCGGTAACGCCTACTTCTAATTTTTCCTCGTTTAATCGGATGCCTCTCTCCCGACTTCTATTTAGGACTTGACGCAAGTTTTTGTCATGTTCCGAACGAGTACTTCCATAAACAAGAATGTCGTCCACGATTGTGACAACTCCCGTAAGGCCTTCTAAGACCTCATCGACCTTACGCTGAAATTCATCTTGTGAAGATTTTAATCCGAATGGCAAGCGTAGATAACGGTATCTGCCGTATGGAGTATTGAACGTTGTTAGTAGTGAGGAATCATGATCTAGCTTGACGGCCCAGTAACCTGACCTAGCGTCTAATTTTGTAAAATATCTGGCATTTGTCAACTGAGGCAATACGTCGTCGAGTGTTCGAAGTGGGTAATGCGGTCTCTTAATCGCCTTATTTAAGTCCCGTGGATCAAGGCACACACGCAAATTTCCGGAGCTCTTTTCCACGACAACTAGCGAATTGACCCTATCAGTCGGCTCAGACACTTTTGCAATTATATTTAGACTCTCCATACGGTCTAACTCTGTTTTAAGTCTTTCGCGTATGGCAACTGGAACGCGTCTCGGTGGGTGAACCACTGGCTCGATTGCTGAATCGATGTGAATTTTACATTCACCCGGCAGGTTACCTATACCCTTAAATACATCGCTATACTCCGAAAGAACGGATTCTTTACTCATCGGAGTTTCATTTGTAGCACTTCCGTGTGACAAAGTCTCAACCGAATAGACAAACTGTAACATTCCAAAAGCAATGCAATCTCCAAGTCCTAATATTGGAGGTGAGTCGGTATCGATGACATAAATTACTATGTCCCGAGAATTATCGCGATATTGACACTTAACCGTTCCGTATCCGATAGCGTGTAACGAACTACCATTGTACGCGGACAAGGTTTGATCCGACTTATGAAGTGACCTTTTAATGTCTAACTTCCGGTACACTTTAAGGGGAACAATGTTTACTTGAGACCCTGTATCTAATTTAAACTGGATTGGTATCAAATTTGGGCCAATATTACAAGTGGCAAACGCCTTATCCTGTTGCACATTAAGGTTGCCTTGAATGGAATCAATAAACAAATCTGGGTCTGGGGCAAGATTTGGAGTGTTGGGGAGGGGTTGCTCTGGTTGTGGGTAAAAACCTGTAATTTCATGTACACTTTTAGATCTACACACTTTAGCAAAATGGTTGAGTTTGTGGCATTTGTTGCATTTTTTGCCTTTAGCAGAGCAAATATCAGACTTAGAGTGTCTATTTCCACAATTACCACACTGTCCTCCATATTGTGATCTGTTGGTGCTTTTCCCGCGTTGGACCTCGTTACGACGTTTTTGAGCATAACCCGACGTGGTAGAGTTTTTGACAGAATGTACATCCGAGGTCGACGATGATGATGCTGACATCGATTTTAGCTGCTCTCGGGAATACTCATGGGACTGTGCTATGCTAATAGCCTTTTCCAGAGTCAATGTTTGTCCTTCCTGAATAAGTTTTTCTCTGACCTTTGCTGAATTTGTTCCAAATACGATGCGATCACGGATCATTTCGTCAGCATTTGTATAGTTACAATCTTTCACTAGTAAACGTAGCTTAGTTACATACTGTTCAATAGTCTGAGTTCCTTGCAGTTCATTACTAAACTTGTATCTCGCAAAAATTGGGTTTAATTTCGGCTGAACATGTTGCTGAAATCTATCGAGATGGACCTTCAACTTCTTTTTATCATCGCCGGTTAAAACCCAAGTATTGTAGATGTCCCGACCACGATCACCAACCCAAAGCAGTAAGTAGTTTACCTTGACGTCCTCGTCTTTGTCCTTGAGTGGTCCTTGAAAAATCAAATTCACGTGGCATACAAATTTCTTCCAAGACTCCGGAAGATTACTGCTTTCCCAATCCATGCTGGGAGTAGGAATACCACTGAGGTCTGCCATTTCTCTTTTTGAGTATTATTGTGTCTGTTAGAACTTTATCAGTTTACTTCTGACACCATGTTAAGTTTTCTTCTATCGTGGACATTATATACAGAAGACAACACGTCTGTACTGTATGATAGACATTTTAATAAGTGAAACCTAATGACGTAGAATTGACATCATAAGACATACGTCATACATACATGGGGTTTACATACATGTAAACAAGGTGATTAATAAAGAACGATAACTCTATTAGTCTTAGACATAATGTAACATCGCCATTAACTGAAAAATTTCCGATCAACTAACCATCTGCAATATCGCAGATTAACATCACAGAACACTAAGTCCGTTTAACTGGTACCGAGTCAACCATTTAATGTATACGGCAAGGAAAATCTATCCGAGTCACTTGCAGTTGATCAGCTTTATCACGGCTACTTTATCAAGAAGAGTATCAAATTGTGATTTTCTTCATTGAAAACTTAATCATATTCAGCGTATCTTGTATGTTTTTATTGTTTGATTTTTACGGCAACCAGTTTTTTTCATTTTGCGTTGTTGTGTTGTGGCGTTCTGGTGTGGATTCATTTAAAATATATTGGTGGGTGTATGGGCGGAAAGTTAACCAGCCATCATCTTGCTCAATCAGGTTATCATCAAGTTTTGTGTGCCAGAAATATGGTTCAAGTAAAGTGGTTTTTCAATTTTATTCTGACCTGAAGTTTAAATCAAAATGTAGGAAATTTGAAGTGCAAATAGTATCTATTAACTGTATGTTATACACGACCTTGACTTCTGCCTATTAGAAACTTACGATTTTATACACTCTGGTACTACTCTCTGATTCACGTCTGCCGTAGCACTAGTTTTTCAAGGTTTTAGAAGAGATATCAAAAAATTTTGTAGAATGCCACATACCGTTATGACGTATGCGTTTTGTCGTAATTAACTGACACCAAACTAAATGCCATCTTAGCTGGAGTATAAAATGCAGAGCTTTTTAAAATCCTTACGGGGATTCAATATGGGAAAACACACAAACGCTCATTCCGGAAATACATCGCTGTAATAATCATGCGGGTTAGGGTAGAAAATTCTGGAATAGTTCACTCAGCTGCAGGTAAGATCGCTGTTGTTACGCCTACAGTCTATATTCCTTTTGCTGTCAAGCTAGCAGACGATATTACCTGGCCAGCGAAAATGGGAAAGTCGGTCATGCGCAATTGTATTTTCTTAACCCGCATGATTTTTCAGCGATGTATTTGATGTGTGTTTATTATAAACAAAATCAATAGAATGTTCCGTGGGGGGGGGGGGTGGTGTACCTTTTGTTTACCGCCGATTGACCTTACCGGCGTTTGTGGAGCCCCGATTCAGATATTTGCAAATATATTCATTGACATGTAAATTCGTGGGTCATGATGTCCACGAAAACAACGAAAATTGGAACACCACGAAAATTAATGATTTCACAGTATTAATGACGGACAATTAATGCGAATTATGTCAGGTTTCCTCTTTGATTCATTCGAGTCTGTACGTCAGTGGGCAATCTCTAAGTTACATAGAACGTATGATCTTTGGTTTGACCACACGACCAGAGCGGGTTGTGTAGGGGTTGTTAGATGTGTTGGAATTTGAACTAAGGGGCTCTGGCGACGGCCGATTCCTTTCGGGATCTACGTTTGACGCTTTTTGAGAAGGTGTGTTCTGGTTAGAAATGGCGTCGTACGCTGGTTCTGTAACTTGTTCGTGTTTCTCCTCCGTAGGTAAAATATGTGCGGAATTACGGCGGTAGATTGTGCCATTTTGATCTAACACCGAGAAGGATCTATCATTATGCCTGTCGACAATAACAGCAGGGTTCCATTTCTTGTCGAATTTTTGAAAACGAACGGATTCGCCCATTTTAAGAGTTTTTTTGGGTTTAGCGCCTTTGTCATAATTCTTTTTAGCACGCATTCTGCTAGATATTATTTTGTTGCGCGCATTGGGTGGTATTTCGGGAAGCATGCGTTGTGTGGTCACCGGTAATGTAGCTCGTAATCTACGTCCCATCAGTAACTGAGATGGTGATGAACCGACATCTAGCGGAGTTGTACGGTATTCAAGAATGCTAAGCCTTGGATCGACGCCTGCCGACTTTGACTTGGTAAGTATACGTTTGACGGTCTGCACGGTTCGTTCGGCGAGACCGTTACTTTGCGGATATCGTGGACTTGAGGTAACGTGTATAAAACTCCACTGTCTAGCAAAGTCTGCGAATTCACTCGAGGAATACTGCGTCGCGTTGTCTGATACGACTTTTTCCGGGATACCGTGACGCGAAAAGGTCTCCTTGCATTTACTAATGATGGTACTACTTAGCGTGTTAGTAAGCTGAAAAATTTCAAAGTATCTACTGTAGTAATCTACAATCAGGAGATAATCTTTATTGTCCCAATAAAACAAGTCTGTAGCAACGACTTGCCAGGGATACTCTGGGACCTCTGACGGAACAAGAGGCTCTTTCTGAAGTGAATTGCGATTTTCTAGGCACACTGAACATTGCTTGACTAAGTTTGTGATCTCTTCTGACATTTTTGGCCAGAACAATACATCCCTTGCTCGTTGAAGACATTTCTCGATACCCATGTGACCATTATGTATGATGTTAAGCATATCAGACCTCAAGCTATGCGGTATAACAATCCTACCGGCTTTGAGGACTATACCGTCTACAACCGACAGTTCGTCTCGGTAATTCCAGAAGTCTAGAATAGTGGACGGACAATTACGTCTCGCGTGCGGCCAACCTTTATCAATGACTTCTATTAGTTGGCTTAAGATGTGGTCGCTCTGCGTTTCGGAGCGAATTTCTTGCAAACGACGGTTACTGACAGGTAAGTTTGACATGACAAAATGAACGTGAATTTCAACTTTGTCGGTTAAGTCAACAGTTGTGTCATCCGAATAGTTGCGACTTAGCGTATCTGCGACCGGTATTTCTTTCCCTGGTTTATAGCAAATGTCCAGATCGTATTTCTGAATGCTAAATAACATACGTTGTAACCTAGGCGGTGCTATGTGTAACGGTTTCTTGGCGATTATTTCAAGAGGTTTGTGGTCTGTTTCGACAACTACTTTCCGTCCGTACACATAGTCGTGGAATCGATGACACCCGAATACGATCCCTAGCATTTCGCGTTCGATGTTTGCGTAATTTTGTTCGGTAACCGACAACGATTTAGATGCGTAACTCACTGGTTTGCCTTCTTGAAGAAGAGTAGCGCCTAGTCCGTACTTACTTGCATCGACCTGTAATGTAAGAGGTTTGTTTGGATCGTAATACGCAAGAACAGGGCTTTTTGTAATTATGTCCTTGACCTTACCGAAGGCCTGTGATTGAGGTGCGTCCCATACAAATTCATTTGCCTTTACTAACAATTGGCGGAGCGGTGCGGTTACTTCAGAGATATTTGGCGCGAATTTGGCAAGATAATTTACTAAGCCCAAAAATGTCTCAAGTTCCGCTTGATTTTGCGGCGGCTTCATGTCATGGATAGCGGAAACTTTAGCGGGGTCTGGTTTAAGGCCAGACGACGTGAGCAAGTGTCCAAAGTAGCGAACTTCGGTAACGCCTACTTCTAATTTTTCCTCGTTTAATCGGATGCCTCTCTCCCGACTTCTATTTAGGACTTGACGCAAGTTTTTGTCATGTTCCGAACGAGTACTTCCATAAACAAGAATGTCGTCCACGATTGTGACAACTCCCGTAAGGCCTTCTAAGACCTCATCGACCTTACGCTGAAATTCATCTTGTGAAGATTTTAATCCGAATGGCAAGCGTAGATAACGGTATCTGCCGTATGGAGTATTGAACGTTGTTAGTAGTGAGGAATCATGATCTAGCTTGACGGCCCAGTAACCTGACCTAGCGTCTAATTTTGTAAAATATCTGGCATTTGTCAACTGAGGCAATACGTCGTCGAGTGTTCGAAGTGGGTAATGCGGTCTCTTAATCGCCTTATTTAAGTCCTGTGGATCAAGGCACACACGCAAATTTCCGGAGCTCTTTTCCACGACAACTAGCGAATTGACCCTATCAGTCGGCTCAGACACTTTTGCAATTATATTTAGACTCTCCATACGGTCTAACTCTGTTTTAAGTCTTTCGCGTATGGCAACTGGAACGCGTCTCGGTGGGTGAACCACTGGCTCGATTGCTGAATCGATGTGAATTTTACATTCACCCGGCAGGTTACCTATACCCTTAAATACATCGCTATACTCCGAAAGAACGGATTCTTTACTCATCGGAGTTTCATTTGTAGCACTTCCGTGTGACAAAGTCTCAACCGAATAGACAAACTGTAACATTCCAAAAGCAATGCAATCTCCAAGTCCTAATATTGGAGGTGAGTCGGTATCGATGACATAAATTACTATGTCCCGAGAATTATCGCGATATTGACACTTAACCGTTCCGTATCCGATAGCGTGTAACGAACTACCATTGTACGCGGACAAGGTTTGATCCGACTTATGAAGTGACCTTTTAATGTCTAACTTCCGGTACACTTTAAGGGGAACAATGTTTACTTGAGACCCTGTATCTAATTTAAACTGGATTGGTATCAAATTTGGGCCAATATTACAAGTGGCAAACGCCTTATCCTGTTGCACATTAAGGTTGCCTTGAATGGAATCAATAAACAAATCTGGGTCTGGGGCAAGATTTGGAGTGTTGGGGAGGGGTTGCTCTGGTTGTGGGTAAAAACCTGTAATTTCATGTACACTTTTAGATCTACACACTTTAGCAAAATGGTTGAGTTTGTGGCATTTGTTGCATTTTTTGCCTTTAGCAGAGCAAATATCAGACTTAGAGTGTCTATTTCCACAATTACCACACTGTCCTCCATATTGTGATCTGTTGGTGCTTTTCCCGCGTTGGACCTCGTTACGACGTTTTTGAGCATAACCCGACGTGGTAGAGTTTTTGACAGAATGTACATCCGAGGTCGACGATGATGATGCTGACATCGATTTTAGCTGCTCTCGGGAATACTCATGGGACTGTGCTATGCTAATAGCCTTTTCCAGAGTCAATGTTTGTCCTTCCTGAATA
This sequence comes from Tegillarca granosa, assembly GCA_029721355.1. Taxonomy (NCBI): domain Eukaryota; kingdom Metazoa; phylum Mollusca; class Bivalvia; order Arcoida; family Arcidae; genus Tegillarca; species Tegillarca granosa. The sequence continues at coordinate 9,887,187 of CM056603.1, forward strand.
AGTTTTTCTCTGACCTTTGCTGAATTTGTTCCAAATACGATGCGATCACGGATCATTTCGTCAGCATTTGTATAGTTACAATCTTTCACTAGTAAACGTAGCTTAGTTACATACTGTTCAATAGTCTGAGTTCCTTGCAGTTCATTACTAAACTTGTATCTCGCAAAAATTGGGTTTAATTTCGGCTGAACATGTTGCTGAAATCTATCGAGATGGACCTTCAACTTCTTTTTATCATCGCCGGTTAAAACCCAAGTATTGTAGATGTCCCGACCACGATCACCAACCCAAAGCAGTAAGTAGTTTACCTTGACGTCCTCGTCTTTGTCCTTGAGTGGTCCTTGAAAAATCAAATTCACGTGGCATACAAATTTCTTCCAAGACTCCGGAAGATTACTGCTTTCCCAATCCATGCTGGGAGTAGGAATACCACTGAGGTCTGCCATTTCTCTTTTTGAGTATTATTGTGTCTGTTAGAACTTTATCAGTTTACTTCTGACACCATGTTAAGTTTTCTTCTATCGTGGACATTATATACAGAAGACAACACGTCTGTACTGTATGATAGACATTTTAATAAGTGAAACCTAATGACGTAGAATTGACATCATAAGACATACGTCATACATACATGGGGTTTACATACATGTAAACAAGGTGATTAATAAAGAACGATAACTCTATTAGTCTTAGACATAATGTAACATCGCCATTAACTGAAAAATTTCCGATCAACTAACCATCTGCAATATCGCAGATTAACATCACAGAACACTAAGTCCGTTTAACTGGTACCGAGTCAACCATTTAATGTATACGGCAAGGAAAATCTATCCGAGTCACTTGCAGTTGATCAGCTTTATCACGGCTACTTTATCAAGAAGAGTATCAAATTGTGATTTTCTTCATTGAAAACTTAATCATATTCAGCGTATCTTGTATGTTTTTATTGTTTGATTTTTACGGCAACCAGTTTTTTTCATTTTGCGTTGTTGTGTTGTGGCGTTCTGGTGTGGATTCATTTAAAATATATTGGTGGGTGTATGGGCGGAAAGTTAACCAGCCATCATCTTGCTCAATCAGGTTATCATCAAGTTTTGTGTGCCAGAAATATGGTTCAAGTAAAGTGGTTTTTCAATTTTATTCTGACCTGAAGTTTAAATCAAAATGTAGGAAATTTGAAGTGCAAATAGTATCTATTAACTGTATGTTATACACGACCTTGACTTCTGCCTATTAGAAACTTACGATTTTATACACTCTGGTACTACTCTCTGATTCACGTCTGCCGTAGCACTAGTTTTTCAAGGTTTTAGAAGAGATATCAAAAAATTTTGTAGAATGCCACATACCGTTATGACGTATGCGTTTTGTCGTAATTAACTGACACCAAACTAAATGCCATCTTAGCTGGAGTATAAAATGCAGAGCTTTTTAAAATCCTTACGGGGATTCAATATGGGAAAACACACAAACGCTCATTCCGGAAATACATCGCTGTAATAATCATGCGGGTTAGGGTAGAAAATTCTGGAATAGTTCACTCAGCTGCAGGTAAGATCGCTGTTGTTACGCCTACAGTCTATATTCCTTTTGCTGTCAAGCTAGCAGACGATATTACCTGGCCAGCGAAAATGGGAAAGTCGGTCATGCGCAATTGTATTTTCTTAACCCGCATGATTTTTCAGCGATGTATTTGATGTGTGTTTATTATAAACAAAATCAATAGAATGTTCCGTGGGGGGGGGGGGGTGGTGTACCTTTTGTTTACCGCCGATTGACCTTACCGGCGTTTGTGGAGCCCCGATTCAGATATTTGCAAATATATTCATTGACATGTAAATTCGTGGGTCATGATGTCCACGAAAACAACGAAAATTGGAACACCACGAAAATTAATGATTTCACAGTATTAATGACGGACAATTAATGCGAATTATGTCAGGTTTCCTCTTTGATTCATTCGAGTCTGTACGTCAGTGGGCAATCTCTAAGTTAATAATGATCATTGTTAAACATGTGTCCCACACGCTAAAGGATCCCTTTTATTTACAGCTAATAGGAATGGAATTTTAGAAAATGAATTTCATGGATCGCGATTTAGTTATCCATTTCAAAGAGTATATATATATATATATATATATATATATATATATATATATATATATATATATATATATATATATATATATATATTTAGAAAATCGAAAGAAAAAAATCAGAAAAACTTAATGCAGCTTTAAACACCATGACATAAACCTTTTCTTTGTATAACAATGTATATGCAATCTAACTGAACTAATATTGACACAACTAAAATCACATAGAACGGGGAAAAAACTTTAAATTAAATGGTGTGAAGGCTTTTGTACAAGGTGTATTTTTAAGCATTGATGATGAAAATTGAAACGAAGCTGTAGAAAATCTTCCAGTATCAGAATTCAGTTACACCCTTTCATTATTTATTGATGGCAGTGACAGAATTGCTTAAGTTACATTTGTATATCAAGCGACATTATACTCCTCTGTACATTTGCATTTTAACCTTGTAATGTCAGGTAATAACTGATTAACTTTCTGCCGATACACCAACCAACAAGTATCGCAAATATTATTTGAAATTTAGATAAGATTTATACTCGACACATATGAAACAAAAAAAAACTTAAGCTCTATCTGAACTTTTTGTCGAATATGCATACAAATCATACAACAAAAACATTTAAAAATACCATCATGCACATATGAAATTAATATTCAAACAGTATAGCACAATGGCGGACAATGGCAATGCATACAACATAAAGAAAAAACAAAAGAAAATTTGTAACAAGCAACAAATAATAAAAATACTAGTGATGCAATATCAAAACACAAGCATTTGATAAAAATATACTGAAGTTTGGAGGAATTTTATATGCATGCAATACAAGCAGATGCCGACCCATTCCATGACTGACTGTATTATAATTTTTGAATTGATCAAAATTGTTTTCTGACCTGAAATGGTTTGGCAGACTATTTAATGGTAGCTCTGGCTCCTAAAAAAACAAGTGCCAGAAAAATCGCCAGCTGTGGATTTTTGTCGCTAAGTTTTGAAAACTGGTGCCACAAGGTATGGTGATTTTTATAGACTTTATTTACACATATAGTATACCACAATATAGATGCAGCAAATCTAAAGGATTTCTCACCATAATTTGTTGTTCTTACTTGTGGTACATCCAGAATATTTTTGTATTATTAGGTATTTTTGCATCGTTTGGCAGTTTAGTAATAATTTGTTTAATAACTTTTTCATTTCAAGTCATAAATTATGTTTCTAGGATGGTCTGATGTGGCAAGAAATTAAGAATCTAGACATGAAATGTCTATATAAAGGTTTGTTTTGCCAAAAAGATAATTATGGATTTCAGTGTGCACTAACTTATTAACAAACGTTTTAAGTGAAAAAAATTAAAATAACTATTCATTTATTGGTCACACGCAGTCGAGTTGTATAATAAACGAGTCTTTTTAATTTTTCTTTTATTTTACATTTTATATTTTTGTATTTGTTCTTTCTTTGAAATTGCCATTAAAATCATTTTTGAACCGATATAAATTAAATTTTTTATATTAAAAGATGTAAAACCATTTAAACCATGATATGCAATATGTTTATTTTTATTTATTTATTTATTTGTTTATTTATTTATTTATCTATTTAGACGATTTTAACAATGCTAGTAAGGTGTTAATTTTAGCAATTCTTTAAAAATCTTATTTTCTAGTACGACTGGACCAAATTAAAATTAAAAGTAAAACATTGATTGATGTGTATTAAAAAAGCCTAGCATGGCTGTTTGAAATTCAATAAAATTGGTCAAAAGTATATGGGTTAGTGTTTTCGACGTGATACTTTTCTAGATATTGAGAAAGTTTATGCATGAGTGAAAACAAGAAATGAGTATAATCCATTTTATGTCTCAGTCAGGGTTTTGTACTCGATTTATTCGCGTTTTTCATTCAAGAATTATAAAACATATTGTTGAAAGCGTACTGGAGAGTATATAATTGCACTTATACAAGTTCAATGAATTCTTTTTAAAAGGATTGTGATAAAAAAAAATTGATAAATGTTTACTAAAGTAGCTCTGCGCACAAGCGATGCTAATATGGAAGGGAATTAGAAATAGTATGTTTCGGAAAATATCTCGCATGGTTTATCAATGATAATTTTTGTCCAGTGCATATGTTTCACAAACATAACTGTCTTAATTTTAATGTGCCACATGTGAACATCTCGGAAATTTTATTCCTCATCAGTGACACTAGAATCCGAAAATGACGATAGATAAATAGGAAAAGCAAAATTTTAGAAAATTTATAAATTCAAAGTTTCAAAATTAAATGAATACAAATCTATCTAAGGAATGCCGTGCATGATGGAACAAACCTTAGTATTGAACAAGTTTAAAAAATTAAAGCGGCTGGAAAATTTGCTTCATATTTTCTATATCAATTTTGTTCCATGCTATTGAAGATAAAAAAAATTTGTCAGCTTTAACTTTCTTAAAATTTTTTACACAAAAAAATTGTTTTCATGTTTGAAATACTTATCATTTTAGTTTTGTTCTTATTTAGAAAGTGTTCAGAATATGCCAGCAAAAGATTTCTGAAAACAAGTTTCAAGTAATCTGTATGTGATAGGAAAATGTATATGGTATATATTCTAACTTAGTTTGGATTTAATTTTTTATTGGAATACAAAATAGTATAAATAATATATTGATATTATAATTCAAAAGATCGCTTCGCGATTCACTTACTTTGAACGTGGTCTGATGTTGCCATACCTCAATGACAATATTCAAAATGACATTCAATCCTTATATGTATAATCATAACAAATTTTCGTAATAATGCTCTTGATTTGATGGTTAAGGGAGACATGTAATGAGTCTTCCGACTAAGCCATTTTAAAATTCCAACTTTAACAACATTGTTAAATAAACATTTAAAATCTCATCTAGAAAGTTTTTGCTATAGTTTTTATCGGGATTCTTCTATATTTAATAGTTAATAATAACAAACGATGTGATACTGAATGTAAATTTAATTTATTTCCGTTCTATATTCTTGTGGTGTAAAATGGCAGACATGGTCTTTTTAACTGGAATAAGATATGTAAATAGTAAAACTAAACTACATGTCTACAATAATTTTTCTAAATTTCCTTTGCCTTTATATATATATATATATATATATATATATATATATATATATATCGCGCGCTTTGGTGAAAGTTATTGCGTGCTCAAACTAAAAACGAAAGTTTTTTGTTTGGTACTTGAAAGTTAACTCGTGAGCCCGCAATTATTTTTTGTAGACAAGTAAAACAGTTTGCGTAAGCACGCTATAACTTTTACCTGGGCAGATGATCGCGGCGGAATAAAATGGACATGCAAAGGGCTAAACTATCCGAAAAACGTATTTCCATGTTAACGTTTCAACCAACCTTGCCACGATTTCTTGTCTCGTGTCTTGCATTTTAAACGTTAAGGGAAATAAAACTCTTAACACAAACAGAGAGAGAGAGAGAGAGAGAGAGGGAGTGGAATGTTCATTTACCTAACGTTTGGAAAAAAAAACACATTTAAAGTAAACATTTTCAATGAAACTGGCCTGAGGTTTACAATTATTCCTTTTTTAAGATTTTCCTTAACCTACATCTGGCATATTTAAAATCTTCATAATTTTGTTAACATTTAAGCTTTTATTGATTTTAAGGTGTCAGTTTAAGATAATTCTAAGTTTATAACATTTGTATTGCATACGTTTAAAAAAAAATTTCAGAGATTTATAAACGACTGCCAAAGATTGATAAATTCTGGTTAAGGAAAATCCTAGACTGTAGCTAAATCATTCAACTCCACATACACATATATAGATGACGTTCTGTCCCTAAATAATCCCAAATTTGGAGAATATGTGAATGCCATCTATCCAATTGAGCTTGAAATAAAGGATACGACTGATTCTTTATGTACTGCTTAATATTTGAACTAATACGTCAATTATGACACTCACGAAAGGCTACATCTGAAAGTTACATACGAAAAAACGTGATGACTTCATTTTTTCTATTGTCAACTTTCCGTTTCTTTGTAGTGATATCCCTGCTTCTCCTGCGTATGATGTATATGTTTCGTTTCACAGTTAATACGGTATGGTAGAGCTTGTTCCCACTAACGGGACTTCTTCAACGAAGCAAACTGCTTACAATTAAAGGATATTGCAAGCCTAGACCAATCAAGGTCCTTAAAAAGTTTTATGGCTGTCATTAAAATATTGATGATAAGTATGAAGTCACTGTATCCAAACTTATACTGGATATATTTGACTTACCATAGTTCCTTGTTCCTTTCATCCTCAAATTTGACTTTGCACGTGGCAGCTGTAGCTAGACAGGAGGTACTTACCCTTCCGGATCACCAGTCTCCGCTTTCTTGATGGAAATTTGCTTTTTTTATTGTGATTTGGACATGAACTGGTATGTTTGTGTTTTATTAGTTAGGGAATGATCGTGAAACATTAGACTGGTACATAATTCCAATAATGTTCCGTTTTAAGCTCTACCTTTGCTTTCGGTGGTTGTTTAGAATGGTAAAATACTAAACAAAATTACGACGTTCTAAGTGACCTTTTTGATATGGAAAAAATTAACCATACACGTAGTCAGTTTTACCGAAAGATGAATTGATTTTGGTGCAACGGGGATGGGTGGGTGGCTTTATTGGTTTTGTAAACTTACAAAAAATTATCAAATATCAAGAAAATGACCTAGATAAACATTACTTAGTTTAACCAGACCTCTACATTTCTCTTGACTGTTTTCTTTTCACTTGCATTTATGATAAGCTCTCTTATAATTTAAAATGCCATATGAATTATCCCGGCATATTGCAAACAAAAACAACTCGGTTCATATCAGTTGAAGGGTTATTGAATAATACCGTCCCATTGAAAGTTTCCAAAATATTGAAATTTTTGTTTTCTCGAAGGTTGAAGAAATAAATAATATGACAAAAACCTTTAATACGCACCGCATTTACTATAAATGTATAAAATACATCACACACACACACACACACACACACACACACACACTGCCTCTTAAAACATTTTTGTCTTACACACACACACACACACACACACACACACACACACTGCCCCTTAAAACAACTTTGTCAATTACTTACTTTATTAACATTTTTATAAATTCATATACGTGTCATATTATAATTTTTTAATTTCTGAATGAAAGTGTCCTGCAAAATGGCGATCGGTAATGTCGGTAATTATTTCACCTTGCTTTTTGCCTTATCTTTTATATTAAGGAACTTTAATTTCTGTCCATTAGATTTGCATTTTTGTAATGAAAGCAACAGCAGAAAGTTAGAAAATATACAGAAACGAGCATTAAGATTTGTATACAAAGACTTTGACACATACAAGGAATTATTAAATAATGCCAGAATAATTACATTAAGAATACGCAGAATGAAAAATGTGGCCTTAGAAAGTTTTAAATCATGAACAACCTAGCACCAACATGTCTTTACTCTCTGTTGAAAGTAAAACAACTATAAATATTCCTTCAGGTTCCAAAACTTCTTGGATGTAACACAAGTAAGAACAACAAATTATGGTGAGAAATCCTTTAGACTTGCTGCATCTATGTTGCGAAATAGTCTACCGAACCATTTTAGGACAGAAAATAGCTTTAGTCAGTTTAAAAATCTAATTCAGTCATGGAATGGGTCGACCTGTACTTGTAATGCATGCATTTTAAATTGCTTTACCCTTCAGAATACTTTTACCAAATACTTGTTTTAATTGTTGCAATGCTTAATTTATTTTAATTTTGCTGCATGCTACAAATCCTTGTTTGCTTTGTCCTTTTATGAATTGTCATTGTGTTATAGTGTTTTAATATTCGTTTTATATGTGCATGCTGGTATTTTTTATTTGTTTTGTTGTATGATATGTTTTTATATTCGACAAAAAGCTCAGATAGAGCTTATGTTATTTTGATTTATGTGTGTCGAATTTAAATAATTTTTTCTTATCTTATCTTATCTTATCTTATCTTATCTTATCTTACAAAATGTTTATGTATCGATATAATTTTAATACGACGTATATAAATTGAAAGCTCAATGGAAGAAATCTTTTTTTTTTTAGTTTTTGTTATGTCAACATAGTTTTGGGGATTTTCAGAAAATCAGTTTACGTCACTCGGCACTAAATCGCTTTAAGAGCAACATAACTTGGGGATTTTCAGAAAATCAGTTTACGTCACTTCCGTTCTAAATTGCTTTAGGAGCCATATTACGCAGAATGCCGAGGTATGTTTTAAAATTTATAATTGACTTAAGTAACACATTTGTCTTCTTACCAAAAGATGAGTTGAATAGTTTAAAAAAATCTTGACTACTGTTGATGTATCCGCAATAAATATGCGCAATACAAGTATATGTCTCATTATTATAATATACGAGAAGGTATACAAATAAATGCTGGCAAAACTATGTACCTTTATTGTGTCATTTTTGATTGAGAATCCAAATTCCGTTATTTCGTTGATGCGCTGATCAACCAATTTACATGCAACACGAAAAAGTATATAATGCACACTTTATCATAATTGTACCTTAACTAAAAGTAAAAAATATAAAAACAAAAACAGTATGGTAATTTTTAAGAAAACCACAGGTACTGGGAACAGGAAAAAATTCACAGTAATTGGCATGTTTCATATTTTAACGTATTCTTTTAAATTCTTGTTTTAGCAATATTATTGAGTAAAATTTCAATCTCTTAATTCCTTTGTTAATAAATATCAAAGGAATAAATGCATATCAAATTAATGATTGTAAAAAAATCATACTGAATATGGAAAAATTTTAAAAATGCATTTGATATCAATAAAAATATAGATTAATAAAAACAACGTGCCATAATCATGCCATCTGCCTACACTTTTTATACCTCATCTTGAATTACGTACATGCAATATTCATTCATGATCTCTCTCTCTCTCTCTCTCTCTCTCTCTCTCTCTCTCTCTCTCTGTGTGTGTGTGTGTGTGAAAGGATTAAATATGTACATTTAAAAAGATAGAAACAAATCTAAGCACTGATAAAAATGTGAACACTTCGTGTTACTATTTTAAGTAAAAATAATTGGCATTGCTCCAAACAGTCTTCAAACTTTTATCATTGTAGATCTTTATTGAAATTAAAAACTGCATTTGGTAATGTATAATTAATAAAACAAACATACCAGCCCTTGTCCATATCACAATCTAAAAAACAAAGTAAAAACTTTGCAAACTTGCAAAATATGTTATACACGTGAACTTCCATCAAGGAAGTGAGGCCGGGTGCTCTGGAAGGGTAAGCACCTCCTGTCTAGCTAACTACACCCGTCACGTGCAAGTCAATTTTGAGAATGAAAAGAACAAAGAACTATGGTAAGTCAAATATATCCAGTATAAGTTGGGATATAGTGACTACATACTTATCAACAATATTGTGATGACGGCATATGTTTGGCGATAAACATGTCAGTTGTTTAACAGAGCATACACATATTTCATTTAAGTGTTTTTGAACTGCACAAGATATTTATTTTTTTGCCACTTTGTTTGTGTGTCGCCTTGGAGATAGCTTTTACGGGTGATCAGCGGTAGATTTACAGCCAGTTTCAGGACACATAGTGGCTATATTTATGTGCTGACTCTTCCTAAACCGTTTCAACAGTTAACTTTACGGGGGCATTAAGAAATATTTAAAATTTAAATTTAATTGTTAAATTTACTTTACAAATAATGCAACCGAAAAAAACACAGTAAGAGGGTGCGTCTAGTCACCTGTAGCGAAGGACAATTTTGTCATAGACTTTATTATGACTGATTTTAAGATAAACAGCTCTAATCAAATCAGAAATAATGTTTTGTTCGATTATATGTGAAAGACATTTCAATACTTGTAGTAGTATTACAAAAGCAACATATTAAGATAACTTTATTAGTTAGAACATAATATGTCCATCTAGTGATGACGCATGTACGTTTCCAAGCTACAACAGTTGTATAAAAATCAAGAGAAAATTCTAATGTCAACCCTATAAAGATAAAGAGTGAAAGTAAAAACAAATCTCAATATGTAAATCATGCATTTGAAGCTTTTTTTGTTGAATATTGTACATTAAAATGCTTTATGACAATTAGATATTTCTTCTGATTTTAGCTGTCTATGTATAATACTTATTACGTTTTTTTTTCAATTGTGGTATTCGAAATGCATAATAAGTGCATTTTTTCGTTTGACTTATTATTATTATTAGTATAATTATCATTTTCATCTGAGTCACACATCTTTTAACTTATTTTATACCTTGTTTATTTATGAAATGCAATTTACTCTTTTTGTAAGTATAAAAATCACTCATAATTTATTTAGTGTATTTATATTGATTTGTTGTAGTTTTGTGTCAGGGTTAGGGTTAGGGTAAGTGATCGGTCGTAGTTCTACTATTTTACATAGATTTTCGAGCTTATATTTGCATCAAATAATTTATTTGCTTTAAACGAATAGATAAAATGACATCCAACTAAATTACAGTCTACAAAGATTTTTTGGTTATTTTAGACAAGAGCATTAATGAGAGCCTTTTCTAGGGGAAACGTAAAATAGAATATTCTTCTTTAACTATCTTTAGGCCACTCGATTTTAACTTATTAAAACTATGTAGCACACACAAATTACAAAAATAAATCCAAGAAAATTTTTAAATTTCATTTTCGGTCACCCTTTTCACTTTGCAGCCATTACAACAGCGATGTTTTTGGCGATTTTTCCATTAATTGAAATACATGTTAATGTTTTAACCGTCTCTATGATTGAAATATCTAAAGAAATTTAGATGACATTTTTGGTGAAAAGCTTTTCAATTTATCATTAAAAACTAGTCTTTTAGTTTATTGTATATATGTTTACAAACAAGGCGGTAATAAGTGCCCTAAATTCAGTCATGTGGTGATGTAAATCACGTGACACTTCGCCCGAAACATTGAATCTGAGTGACGCCGTATTAGTAAAAGCGTGCGATAAGCATAAAAAATCACATTCAACTATTCAATTATAAATAATGGTTATTACAGGAATAACTAGTGATATTTCAGATTTTAAGGTCATTGTATGTTTAGAATTTGAATACCATATTTATGTGTCTTTCAAATTTATAATTATAAATTAGTATTATTTGACATTGTCTATAAAACTGGCATGTGTTTAAATGTTGTAGAATAGAAAAGTATTATGTAACAATTTGTTTATTTAAAATGTCTTTTGGATCATAATCGCGTTAGAACAATCTTTATTTATCTATAGTCTTAAATTACAACTAGTTTCTTTTCTTAATACTTGTATTTTCAATAATGCACTGGCTGTGGTCCAACAGTAACAATTTATGTTTTAGTCTGTATATGCTGAAAATATCAGGTCATAATTTGACTAAAATATCACCAGTCATCATATATGAATCTTAATACATATAAAAGGAATTTGAATTTTTTAAACACTGCTTTCCATACAATGTTATGATTAATTACAATAAATCAAATGGAATACAAGCACTCTGAAATCGGAATAGATTTTTGTTTTAACTTTAATAAATGATAAAAGCATTCCCTTTATACGCATATATAAGATTTTAAAGAGAATTTACTATAAAAGTAAAGAATAGTTTTGACTTTGAGATATCGAAATTTGCATTTAGCTTTATAAGCTTAAAATGTAGATCGTTAATTGTATTTCTTTTTTACAGAATCTTGCAAACTTGTTAAAAGTGTAATGAATTATAGAATTATAAATTATTAAGCAAATTTTTACCAAAATAATTTGAATAAAAACACAGAAAAATGACAAAAAATCTTTTTTCATCCCGTAAAATTATAATTTTAGTTGAGAAATTACAAGCTTACTGTCCTAAGAATGACCCTCGTTAACCATTTTCTAGCGGTTTTTTAGCGTTTAACTATTGCAGATGGTTTTGTTTCTTTAACTTTACAGGATATACTACAACTGAATATGGAACCTGAAAACAAACAAAGAATACTTGGTAATTTTGACTACCTATGCGAGAATCTTCCTATTGACTTTATTCTTGGTAAATTGTTGGAAGATAAACTTATCAACCCACCTGAATATGAAAGACTCTTTCATGAACCAGTTTCAAGTAAAAAAGCCGCGACATTTTTATTTATTTTTCTTAAAAAACCACCAGGGTCTTATGACAAATTTTGTTTATTGCTTCAATCGTCTGGAAATGAGCACATAAAAGAAAAACTCAGCGAATTTACTGTTGATGAAGATGTAATTCAGAGAGGTAAATTAGTATATACTATATAATAATAATTTTCAAGTTATCACAGACCTTTTGCTTCAAATATCTTTAGCCAGCTGAACTTATGGCATGACGAAGCGTGCGTGCTAAAATTTTATGTTTTCATCTGAAACTACTTGGCCAAATGAAACTATACTTGGCTTGTAAGGTCCCTAGGTGAAGTAGTGTAAAGTTTGTACAAATCAACTTCTTGCGATTTATAATAAGCTCGTAATTAGCGTAATATGCAAATAAGCTGCTAAAATAGGTAATTCTTAAAAACCTTCTCCTCTAAAAATACTGAGTAAAATGGAACTATATTTGAAATAGAAGGTCCCTAGGTGGTGCAGTTTAAAGTTCTTACCAATCAACGTATCCAAGATAGCGTTTAAACACATTTATTAGGTTTTTCCTCAAATATAATTAGCTTGTAAATTAGCAGAATATGCAAATAAACTGCTATTAATAGAGAGTCTTTTCCTCTTAAACTACTGGGCTAAATGAAACCATTTGTTGTGGAAGGTCCATAATGGAGAATCTTAAGTTTATAAAAATCAGCTTCTTATTGGAATCCAAGATGTCCACCGTTGCTATTAAATGAGATGCAACTTAACCTCCAGTTGAGCGATACAGACCCAATTGGGCCTCTTGTTCATTTATAGCACTATAGCTTTTAAGCTATTGCTATCCATATTCGTCCGTCGTGCGACATGCGTCGTGCATATATTTTTTATATTTTAATCTTCTCCTCCAAAACCACTGGGCCAAATTTGATGAAACTTGGTAACCATCATGCCTGGGTAAAGCTCTTTCAGATTTGCACAAATGAAGGAGTTATGTCCCCATGGGGCCCTATAAGGGGGAAATAGTGAAAAACTTTAAAAATCTTCTCCTCTGAATTTACAAGAGATATAAATTACTTATTTCATTTATAACATCCTTAGGTCATCTATTTTCTGATTTGCACAAATGGTAGCCACGGGGCTCAAAATGGGGAAATTGTAGGGCACAGAGTGGGGAAATTCCTAAAAATTATATATTTGTCACTATATCTTGAAAACTACTTTTTGTTTATGCATGTATATAAGAATATTGTAGGTATTGGCATGACTAACGTTTTGATATATGGAACAAGGTAATATAATGACAGGTCAAGGTCATAGCTGCAGATGAAGACTTAAATTGCTAATTATTTTAAAAACTATTAACTTTTTGTATAGGTATTATATTAGAATATTGTAGGTATTAACATGACGATCATTTTGATATATGGTTCAAGGTCATATACTGAAAGGGCAAGGTCACAGCTGCAAAAGAAGATTTAAATGGCTAATTATCTTGAAAACTATTAATTTTTGTATGGGCATGTATATTAAAATATTGTAGGTATTGACATGACGATCATGTTGATATTGGTTCAAGGTCATATATTTAAAGGTCAAGGTCACAGCTGCAAAAGAAGATTTAAATGGCTAATTATCTTGAAAACTATTAACTTTTGTATGGGCATGTATATTAGAATAGTGTAGGGATTGCAACAAGGACCATTTTGATATATGGTTCAGGTTCATATGTTGAAAGGTCAAGTTCACAGCTGCGGAAGAAGACTTAAATTGCTAATTATCTTGAAAACTATTTACTTTTTGTATAGGCATATATATTAGAATATTGTAGGTATTGCCATGACGATCATTTTGAAATATGGGTCAAGGTCATTTGTTGAAAGGTCAAGGACACAGCTGCTTTAAGAAGACTTAAATAGCTAATTATCTGTATAGGCATGTATATTAGATTATTTTAGGTATTGACATGATGATCATTTTGATATTTGGGTCAAGGTCATATGTTGAAAGGTCAAGATCACAGCTGCAGAAGATGACCTAACTTACTAATTATCTTGAAAGCTATTAATTTCATGCATGGGAATGTATATTAGAATATTGTAGGTATTAACATGAAAATCATATATGGTTTGAGGTCATATATGTTCAAAGGTCAAGGACATAGCTTCATAAGTATACTGAAATTGGTGAATGATTTGGAAATTATTTATTGCACTACAGTTACTTAATGCATATTATATAAGCTACTTATGAATGAAATGTGAGTGGATATATTTCTGATTAAGTTTTGTGGGAGTTCTTAACTTGAGGAAACTTTTAAAGTTTCTGTATACAATATATTGTCTATTGCACTTTGCAAACAATATTGGTCATATCTTCAGGTGAGCGTTAAGGCCCATGGGCCTCTTGTTTTTTTTTAAAAAATTCTTAAAAGGATGAGATCTACATGAAAACTTGTTGTACTTGGCCATATAACAACAGATATGTTTATACTACTAGGTCTTTTTTGTCATGATACGAAGGTTTTTAAAAAGCTTTAAGACATTTATAATTATTTTACTGGAAATACTGATCAACTTACAAGCATAAGGGGTTGTATTCGCTTGCTATTGAAGGCACTGAGATGTTAAGTCAATTTCATATTGACTTCTAAACAAGCCGAAGTTGGCAAAATCTTTTAGTTTCAATAAGATATGGTTCGAGTCCACTATTTAAGACTTCGTCATTTTTCTTGATTTTCGGTCCTAGAGCAATAAATAGTTTTTTCTCCTTTTTGGACATTGGTTGTTTAA
This sequence comes from Tegillarca granosa, assembly GCA_029721355.1. Lineage (NCBI taxonomy): Eukaryota > Metazoa > Mollusca > Bivalvia > Arcoida > Arcidae > Tegillarca > Tegillarca granosa. Next base: position 9,902,257 of record CM056603.1, read on the forward strand.
TATGTTCTACCAGAGATCTTTACTTATTATAAAAACAATGTCAAGGTCATACCTGCAAAAGTATATGGAAATTGATTATTATTTTTTAAAATATAAACTTTTCTTGATAATGAAGTTAGACATAAGTCAGACTCAGATGCATGCTCTGTCAAGTTTGCAAACCTGCCTGGTTGATCTTGTTTCCCATTCGTCTCTAAATCACATGTCATTAATTGGCCTGTAAGATTCAAAATTACATAAAAGTATAACACTCTATTAGTTTTGAGAAGTTGGTTGACGTTGACCTGAATATAAAACCACTATGACCTATATTATTAATATCTTTTAAAAGCTAGGAAATATAATTAAATTGATTGCGTCGGGGCATGGACTTCTCCCAGGCTTGCGAAGTTTGTAAACATATAACACAAATACCTGTTAAATTTTGATGTGCCATATGTGCACATTTCGCAAAATCATTCCTCATCAGTGACACTTGGGGCCGAAAAGTTTGATAGATAAAAACATAAGCCAAACAGTTGAAAATTGATAAATCTAAAGTTCCAAAATTATTTGAATCCAAATCCAGCTAAGGAATACTTTGCCTGAGGAAACAAACCGTAGTTTTAAATAAATTTTAAAAAACTAAGACGGCTGAAAATTTTGCTAAATGGTATATTTTCTGACAGCGCAAAATACTGCCTACTGAGTTATTAATAAATAATTCCTAAGTAAACCTAAGTAGACCTGATAACGCCATCTCGAGTCAAAAGTTTAAACGTTTGATGTTAACGTTGAGGGTTTCTGAGTTTGCAAAGCTTGTTGACATTTTTCTTTTTTAATGCCACATTGTACTTTAACGTACTTGATTCTTAAGGTGCATAAGCTTGTAACATCAATAAATGGGTATAACTAATTGTGAAACATCAGGGTGTTGAGTATTGCCAAGTTTTCAAAAGCTGGTTTACCTCGATCTCATTTAAAATCACCATGACTCAATTCTATAACATTTAAACCTTTAAAATAAATTTTTACAAATACTTATGTAGACATTTTTAATTATCTATAATGTAATGTGGCTACCTAAAACAATATAATAAAATAGTAAATAAGTTTTAAGTTTTCATAAGCTGATTTGATTTAGCCTTCGTTTAAAAAACACAGTCACTTAAAATGAATATCTTTTAAAACCTTCTAGTATTATAATACAGATTTCCTTAGCTGAGTTTGTTTTTAAAAGTTATTCATTATTTGTTATTCTTATTTGTAGAACAGAAGAGTTTAGAAGAAAAGATAAAAACATATCTTGACCAAAATTACGAGGAATGCAAAGGAGAAAATGCATCATTTGATGTACTTGTGGACAAACTGCAAAATGAATTTCTCACAAATTGCGAGGCATATTCTCCTACCAACGAACAAATCATTCATGTGATCGATGCGCACTTTCCGAGAGTTAAAAAAAGAAAAGGCAAGAAAAAAAATCAGTATCCTATTATGTCATTCTTTTCTGTGACAGGCTTCCCCGGGTGGGTTAAAATTAATCATAGAATGATTAATGATAGAATGTATCAGGAAAAAAGGCCATGCATCAGATATTGTGCACGTGGTTTAAATTCAATGACAGATTTTGCAATTTGGTTAAATGCTAAAATTGATATGATCTCTTTTATACCGTAACATGACTACTTTTAAGTTGCTTATTTAACAAATAAGAAAAAATTCTATAAAAACAAGGGCAAGGTGTTTTTCAGGCTTTTATGGAAGGTTTGTTTAATCAAAGGTAAGATGAAGTCCACCATTCGAATAAGGTTCCAAGTTAACAAGTGGCTTTCGATAAAAACATTATTTGTATAAATCTACTTCATGAAAATCGAGTCAGCCGATTTTCTGTTTAGATTTATTTTATTTGTCTTCCATAAATATGGCTTAAGCAACTTTTACGATAGAATTGTGTATTAAGTATAATTTACATGTCATTGATATCTACTAACAATTAAGATCATTATTAACTCATTTGTTAATTAGACGCATTCCTTAGATTGAGATTGCAAAAAGATGTAAATGTTTAACAAAAATATCTGTTAATTTTGATTTGCTATATGAGCACATTTCGGAAAATAATTCCTCATCAATGAAACCAGAGGCCGAAAAAAGTTGATGAATAAAAAAAAATAAACCAAACATTTAAAAATTAATGAATCCAAAGGTTTGACATTAAATAAATCCAAATCAACCTAAGGAATGCTTTGTATTAGGGAACAAACCTTAGTTTTAAATAACTTTTTTAAAAAATAAGGCGGCTGAAAAAGTTGCCACAAGGAACATTTTTTGATAGCACAAAGTACTGCCAACTAAGTTATGGATACCTCGGGGATTTTCATTTCACCAGCAGCGGTACCCACTCAGGGGTATTAAATATATAACAAAAATAACTTTTAAATTTTGATGTGCCATATGTGCACATTTCGGAAAATAATTTCTCATCAGTGACACAACAAGATTGATAGATAAAAAAACATAAGCCAAACAGTTGAAAATTAATGAATCCAAAGTTCCAAAATTATGTTAATTTAAATCCAGCTAAGGAATGTTTTGCATGAGGGAACAAACCTTAGTTTTAAATAAATTTTTAAAAATTAAGACGGCTGAAAGTTTTGCCACAAGGTATAACTTACAATTTGCAAAATTGATGTACAGATGTTTGTGCAGTTATCTTAGGAAACCTGGTAATATACAATATTACAACATTTAGTTCTTCGTCTTAAAAATAATTTTTTGGGGTAAATTTGTTTATTTTTATAAACGTCCTATCGTTTAATTTTTTCAATAGTTATTTTTCACCAAGGTGACTTTTAGGCCAACTTGCTTCTTGGTCACAAATTTAATCTGTAATGTTTTCACTTACTTTCTATAGCAAACAACTATTGTTATCATTATTAGAAATATTATTATTGCTATTATTAATATCTTGAAATGGGTTCTCGCTCTGAAAAGTTTATCATTACAATTGAAACACTGTTAATAATTTTCTTTTAAAAATTAATGGTGGAATATCCCGAATTTGTTCCTTTTTAATAATTCCGAAACTAATAAGACGTTAAAAAGTTAAAAACCTATGTAACAAACTTTAATTTTGTAAACATCTAAGAAAATGCGGTAAAATATAATAATACCATTTTTTTTTTTTTTTTTTTTTTTTTTTTTTTTGAAGTGTTAGTTTATGCTGCGTCTCTGAAGTGCCCATGTGTTACTACCAAATGTAGTGAAAGGGGACAAAAATAAATCAGGATGCATAATCAGTTTACATTCTCTTATCCAAGTTTATTCTTGCTATAATTCACATATTTGAACAAATTTACACTGATAACTTATATGTCTTTTTATTTAAAATTTGTATTTTAATGTTATGAATTATTAACTAAAAACTACACGTAACATTTGTGTTAAAATCAAAACTACATGTAGCAGATTGTTGTTAGATATAAATGGGCTTTATCAGGTAAAATAATTTATGTTTTTCTTCTTTCAGTTGCTTTTTTTTTTTTTTTTTTTTTTTTTTTTTTTTTTTTTTTTTTTTTGAAATAACACAATTCAAAAGTAACATGACAAGTTGTCATATACTACTTTTGAACTTTTGAATTGTTATATTCCATAAAAATTAGTACATGAGATTTTTGTCATATGCTACATCTAAATTGTAATATTTGATAAATTTTATGACAACAGTTAACTTAATTTAACCTTTTAAAGTTTAAAATTTACTGAAAATTTTAAATCCATTTTTAAACAATGAAAATATATAACACACAAATTCCTATTCAATTAAAAATTTGAAACTTACTTATAATCGAAAAAATTAAATAACTTTGAAGTTTTACCTTGAATTTTGTCATACATATTAAATCTTTATTAAATAACACGTTTGTTTGTATCACATTTCCACCTTAAATACCCATATTACCATAAAATTGGGTGTAATGAATTTCGTTGCTTTTTTAGAGTTTGAACGTTCGACGAGAATTGCCCCTTTTTAGAATTTTTTATTAAAAATCGAAACTGAAAAACAATGCGGCCTTGGCGTTTCCCCTGGAATATTTAGTTATATAATGTGGTGATCAAATGAAACACAGACATACCCGTCTATGTCAAACTATTGACTTAAAATCGTTCATTAACCACTGTAAGACCATAAATTTTAAATAATCAAAATGTATTAAAATATCCAAGACTAAATAATTGCAATTAGTTGTTAACAGTTCCAATGCTTCTAAGATTCCTTGACATTGTTACAGAATAACATTAGAAAATCTAAAAAGAGTAATACAAACAAATGAGTCTGAAGAAGAGGAACATCCTGATGTATTGCCAGCTTATACAGGTAACTCTAACTTATTTTGTCTAAAATGTATTGATTTATTGCAATAGATATTAATTTTTTTTGACAATTAGTAGATACTGCACTAAGAAAATAATTAACAAGAGCTATTGCAAATGAAATGTTCTTTTTTTCGGATATTTCTACAAAAGTACTAGTAAATCTGAATGAAAACTAGTGATAATAAATCTATAACCTTGCCTGTATTTAAATACTTAGCAAGTTTTTTTTCAAATTGGGAAATCAAGAAATTGCCTTGAAATATTTCACTTTTTCTATTTTAGCTATTAACTTTACAATAAGTAAGTAAAAGATAAATAGTCTGCCTGGTATCAAAATGGTCATGATGACAAGATAAAATTATTGGATTATCTATGTAAAATATCGCCCCCATAATGCGATTTCTTTTAAATATTGTCTTTTTCGATCATTGCATGAAATGGTTTTGAGACAGATGAAACAATCTGTTAAAAATCGTCTGGACAAGTTCTAATAGGTGATCAACGAACATATGCAGTCAAATTAAGCTACACAAACAAGATGATTATTCAAGCATAAGTTTGCATTTCATTAGACTTTTATCCAGAATTGGCATTAATCTAGACCTATCTTAGTTACCGAACACAAATAGTATAAATAAAACACAAAGATACCAGTCCTTGTCCAAATCACAATCTCCAAAACAAAGTAAAAACTGAAAGCTGGCAAATTTAGTAATACACGTGAACTTCCATCAATTTTTAATAGCCATTTTCTATAAAGATTTAAATCCTTATATAGGACACGCATGGTCATTGATTTTGTTCAAACTTTTCACATCATCTCTGTTTGATTTGAGTACCAAAACAAAACCTACCAAAATTGGTTGCTATGGTAATCTGTTACTTAGGCAGGTCTTAATTGATAGGCCCAAAGTTCATATTTGATAGGTGAAAATTTAGAACATACTGTATATTGATAACAACTTGTTGGGTATGTTATATATTTATATAATAACCATGGCAACAAGCTAGTCATACTTTTAATATTTTGCTTTGTAATTCCACATTGAAAATTTTTATTGGCTACTTCTTAGACTTGCTATTACTTGAAATAAAATCCATGTTGAGAATTTTAAGAACATTATCAAATGTGACGACAATTATTTAGAATTGGTGGTAAAGTTTTGTTTTCATATACTTATCATGGACATAACTGACCAAATCTCTTTAATGCAGAAAGCCTAGTCCTGCTTTCATGTAAAATTAAATTAAAATAGTTCTCTCGCAACAGCTTTTATTTACCATAATTCTGGAGGGGTAAAACACTCACTAATATGACACATGAAAAAGAAATATCTTAAACTTGTTCCTTTAGTAATAACATGGCGAACTTTGTTTTAACTGAACAAGCTTTATCGCAAATTTAAAACATTTAATTAATCGACTATTTAGTTGTTTTTTTTTTTTTTTTTTTTCTTTTTTTTTTTCGTTTTTTTTTTCTTTTTTGCAGCAACTTGAAGCTATATTCTGGGTATAGAATATGTTCTCTTAAATTGAAAAATATTGAAAGATCTTAATGTTTTTAACAGTACTAACATAGATCCAGTTTACTATGAACAGAAAAGTAATTTTGTGGTTATTTTTATTCTAAAGTTCCACCATATCAATTAGAGGCGTCTTTTTTCTATATCCATTTAAAGATGCATCCATGTTTAGAACCAAGTTAGTCTGAAAAGAAAAATCATACCGTTTCGTGTTACAATCACCATTCCAAAAGAAAAGAAAAACATTAAAAATTCGCATTTCTAGTTGTACACGTAAACTTTCTCCAGAAAAGTTAAGCCGGTGCTGTGGAAGGGTAGGCACCGCCTATATAGCTAACGACACCTCTCACGTGCGAATCAAAATTGAGTAGGAAAGAAACATAGATCTATTGGAAGAAAATACAACAAGGATATCCAAAACAGTATTTTGATGACGAACATAAAACATTTATTTAATTTACAATGAAGGTCAAATGGAGCCTTTCCCCGGACAGCAAAGTAAAATAGCTAGAACAAATCACACCAAAAAAAAAAAAAAATAGAATTTGCATGTGTTTGTTCGTCGATTAAGTTTTGCATGTACATGATAATATTGGAGTGTGTACTAGTTTGTCAATATTCATTCCAAATGCATGTATCGGTGCTTTACTCTAGACCAGATTTATTCATTACACAATTGTCACCCTGGAATAAGGATTTTCGTCTTGAATGAATTTTACTCCATAAAATCCATTGGCAATATCAGTTTTCCTTCCTCTTATCCATATTCTCTGTATACCTTCCACAAATACTTTTTCTTTATTTTCACTGTTATGGTTTTGATTTATTTACTAGATTTAGTTACAAAACAGCTTAATTAAAATACGTGTTAATCTAAAGCATCTGTTCACCATGTATGTTACTTGAATTTAAGTGACAGAGTGTGAAAAATGTTTCAACTTCATAAATACCAAAACTGGCTTTTGTATATATCTTGAAAGATTTAATTTGATGTAATGTAAATAAATTTTTGTTCAATTTTAAAAAACGTTTATTGGAGTGAAAAGTTTTTGCTATAACACACAAAGTATATTAGATTTTGTGTCATTGAAAGGCTAACAAGTAAAGTCTAACTTTTGATCAAAAGCCATAATTTAATTGTGGCTGACATTTGATCAGTTTTGGGAAAGGCTTTCTTATGAATTTAAAGTTTATTTTCCTAAATGACTTTTTACAGTAAAAATTAATGTATTGTCAAGAAAAAAAAATCAGATTTCAAGATTAAAGATAAGTGCCGAAACCAGTGGAAATACATCTGTTTACAGGACAAAATAACCGATCAATAAGAAAGTTGTGAAAAAATAACATTTTTCAATTTCTAATCAGCAATCAAAATACCATTATTAAAATATCTTACTGTTTTTATATAAAATATGGTAAAAATATATTAAATTTATCGTTTAGTATTGCAAATAAACTGGTAATGCTACACAAAATGCTAATTTATGGGGCCTCATACACATTATTTGACTTCTTGAGTTTTTGGGTCTGTCGTAAATAATCTGCATGCATTTCGGACATTAAATGAATTATATTGCCTTTGTGTAAAAGAGGCATATGAATTAGCTTTGATCCCACCGACCAGTACTGGATTCTCCGGTGTAATTGACCGAGGACAGCGACAAATTTCTGATGATATGTGTTTAAGCATACCAGAACAAAATTGTAAAATGTCCAGATAGATTGATTTCATCCATAACCGATCGTGTAATAGATTGAAATACTGATATTTCAGGGAGAATGTTTTGTGTCAAATAATACGACTTCCAAATTCAGGAAACGGTTTAGACACGTTTCGGAAATTGCAATTCGCACTTCTAGGAATGAAAAAACTAAAATGTGTTTTAAAATAATATTTGGTTTTGACTAGTCTTTGTTAAGTTTTACTTCTAAAGTACATTTACTTTAGTACTAAAATATGTTAAAATGTCATTTTAATGATTAGAATGTTACAACAATTTACTTCTAGGGAGTACACTTTACGAAGTCACTATAATCTAAACTGTAAATCTTCCTTGTTGTATACGTTATAGAGTGCGATTTATGTGGACAAAATGAAAGGTAGATTAAATGCACGAATGAATGGTTATCGGTTTGAAATAAATAAGTAACCAACTTCTTTACCAACACTTTAATTAACCAAACCATTCTATGTTGTCTGTGAAAGTTTGAACTTTGGAAAATAGTCCTATGTCAAATACAACAGTACGATTACAACGGAAGAGTTACTGAAGAAGAGAACTATGCACTACTTCACCATATAAATGTAATGACAAAATTGAAAACGTGGGAAACCTTTTGAGAGTGGGTTGTATGATTGGTAATTTGTTTTAATTTTACAACAAACCCAACATCCATAATGTTAGTTTTTTTAATCTCTTACCAATCCCACAGAAACATCTTGGATACCATATACGAACCAAACTCTACTCTTTACCACTTTCCCGGCTAAGACAGTTACAAGAAGCGTGTACAGACAAAACTACTACGGAATTATACAACAAAGTTTAAACCTAACGCTATCATCATCGATATTACATTTAAACCTGCTACAGAATGACACTCGTCGCAAAATTCTTAAATTACATTATGCAACCGAGGGCATAGATGCCATTAATATTTGTAATATACTTGGTCCCTACTTATTGTAAAAAATACTTTTACTCCTACAATAAACCCGTCGCATCCAAAATTAAACAAACTTTGCAGTATTAAAACTTTCATAACGTTACTTCGCCTATCTGCTCTTGTTCAATTTCCGTCTATATTTATAAACCAACTGGGCATGCAGTAATTTGGTGATCTCTATATAATTAAGAACACGAAATTAAGATGCTTTCCTTTAAAAGGTCTTTAATACAGGAAGGCTCAGCCTTTTACTTAGTGACAGAATTTCATAATAATTATGAATTCTGTTGAAGATTATGCTAAAATTTTGGTTAAATTAGAAGACATGGAGCGGATCCAACTGTATGATGCTTCATGAAGACAAGGAATGCCAGACTTAAACGGTCTATGAGTACTAAACTTTTTACTGCTAAGAAACCCTTAAATTTCTGCAATTCTTACAAACATACAAACAAAAATGTCGTTATCCTGGCTAATAAAGCTTTCAACAGCATTCTTTTTTTGAAAGAACTTCAAAGTCGAATGTCTTATTAAGGAGCTTTGTTTAGATAGTATATCAAAAAATTCTACCGACACCAAAACTAATTTTACCAGAGATGAAGTTTTTTCCAACATAGAGGAGTTCTTGAATATTTCGTTATCAATTAAATACAGGCAGAACTTCACCTTCTTTACTTATGATCATAGTTCTTTGTTCCTTTCATTCTCAAAATGGACTTGCACGTGTCAGGTGTAGCTGACTAGACAGGAGGTGCTTACCCTTCCGGTGCACCCGGTCTCACTTCCTTGATGGAAGTTCACGTGTATAACTAATTTTGCAAGCTTTCAAAAGTTTTATTTTGTTTTTGGGATTGTGATTTGTTGAAGGAATAGTTTGATTGTTTTATTACTTGTATTGTATTCCTAAACTTCACAAAAAATCCTTACAAGGAGAAATATATATATAGCAGGTTTCTGTAAAAATAAAACTATATCATTATTGACGTATCTTTATAGTGCCGTTTCTATGCAGTAATATTCCTACTCCTGTGAATGATATATATATATATGTTTCACAGTTGATACGGTAAACTAGAGCTTCACCGTAGTTCTCACTATGGGTACTTTCTACAACGAAGCAAGTTATTTACAATTAACTCAAGGATATTGCAAGCCTAGGCTGATCAAGGCCCTGAAAAAAATTTAATGGCCCTCATCACAATATTGTTAATAAGAATGAAATCACTGTAACCAAAATTACACCTAAAATCTGATTACCCATAGATCTATGTTCGTTTTATTCTCAAATTTGATTTTGTACGTGATGGATGTAGCTCGCTGGTCAAGAGGTGTTTATTTTCCTGATCACCCAACCTCACTTCTTGATGGATGGCTTAAAATTAAGATTTTCCTTGGGTATAACTGAATTGGCCAAATTAAAAAGTTTTTTTTTTTATTTTGGACATCTTAGCAATTTAAAAAGTACGGCGTATGGGAGTTTCCAAAGAAACGTATCTCACAGATTTATGAAATTACGATTTTTTTGGTAAACAGTCAACGAAAATGAAAACTTTTTGCTCACTCTGTTATAATCACTATGTCTTTATTAATAAAATGTTATGTATATCATAACATAGCACGCCTTTTATTGAAATATTAATTAATACCGTAAACATACATTTGTTTTCATTTCATCTTGTTATCTCCTTACTAATAACAAATGTGAAATTCACTTGTAGGGATATCTAAATATAACACATGATTTTAAAAAGTGGGGTAGGATAAACACACTTTACATGAAAAACGGAAACCCAAACATATGTCTTTTTTATTTTATTCAACAAAGTACATTCTAAGGAATGTGTTTGGAAAGTTTTAGAAAATCCTATTTCGAGGCGCCGGAAACTACCTTAAGTCAAACTTACAACTACAAAATCCCGTTAACATGAGGAGAAAATGTTTAAGAAATTTCGCACTATAGGTATGTTCTTAACAGTTTACATCGGTATGACTAAACTTGTAAGGTTATCGAAGTGTTTAAAGAGGGGCATTCCTAAAGATGTGACATTGTAAAGTCCGCATGGACGTTTTTTTTATTTCAGCATTTTTTTGTAGATGAGTTTTACCTACATTCTACTGAAGGCTATGTTCAGCTTTAGATTTCTTTGAGGTGCTGAAGACCAAAATTTCATTTCTCTTGGAAAAAGTTTTTAATAATTTTGTAGATTATTAACTGTTTAATTTAGAAGTCAACACACTTTAAGAATAATACAAAACAAATTCTTGTTTTGAGTTCCCATGCTTGGCGCTACAGCCTGTATTGTATTAGGAATATTGTTTTATAGACATGCTGCCACATGAGCATTTGGATCAGACAATTTATATAAATGATTTGGAAAAGAGTTAGTACTTGTAAAACATAATAAAGTATACAAAATATTAAGAGGGGGTAATTTGGTCAGTCCATGGGTTACATATTTACCCAAAAGAGTTTTGGTAAGAAAAAGTTCTAAACAATGATTTAATCCACAACTGCATTCTTAATGTGAATGCATTTTTGCCAAAAATCCTTTTAAAAACTTTTTGAGCAATTTCCAACTTTAAGAGTTATTTTCCATTGCAACCAAAAAAAGAATATCAAGAATTAAAATGGTTTCTATAGCCAAAAATTACATGTTTGCCAAATTTTATCAAAATCATTGATCGTGCGTCCTATAAAATTTAAAATCCTTGCAGGGAATGACAGAATCAATATTTGATACAAAATAAACTGAAATCCAAATACTACATTTTAGGAGCGTCAATCTTTTTATTTAATGATTGCTTTTTAGGTAATGAGCATTGTCCGAAGCGAATGCCAAAAAAATTAAAAAGGAAAAACATTGAAGATATGACAAAAACGGAATTAATAGAACTACTGAAAACAAAATTGCCGCAACATCAAGTTCTCATAGCAAAGACATTGAATGAGGAGAATGTATGTGGAAGAGTATTTAAACATTTAAACCTTGAAGATGTAAAGGAACTTTTTCCGTCGCTTAAGTTTGGTGATCGTAAATTAATCATAGTTATCCGTGATGACTTGTTGGCAGAAGAAAATGACGCATCCAATCAATCTATTGGACAAATCTCTAATCAGTCTGAACAACAAGTCTGTGAAGATACCGAAATAGAAACAAAAAGACATTTCCGTGAGACATTTAGGAAATTTGATTCAAATGATAAAAAATCCTATCGCAAAGGTGCTGTTGTTAGCACAACCAACACACGGATCAGTAGTCTGATTGAACCAATTCATAAGTTTCTTCCCGCCCAAGACAAACAATTACAATCTACAATAAAGTGGATTGCTGAAGAAACCATCGAATTTGCCGCTGCATGTCTAAACGAAAGAAGTAATGGTACAATTCATTTTGGAATATGTGGGGAGAAAACGGTGACATATGAAGAAGGCCAAATAATTGGGATTCATATTGACAAGAGTGCTTGCCGGGATTTCCTCCTACGGAAAATTAAACGGGTGTTTTTTAAAGACCAGCTTGAAATTGCTTTCAAATGTATTCGTCCCATTCATTACATTGAAGTATATGAGCAAGATTCCAAAAATCAATCATTGCATATAGTTGAAATAGATGTAGTACCTTCCTCTGAACTAGTGAAAGATGAAGCATTTTATATAATGAAGGAACATGAGATTAGACACAAAAAGGGAGATTACATCATAAGCCTTTTTAAATTTGAGAATGAATCGTCAAAAGTTGTACGTCTAAGTGAAGATCAGGTGTGTAGGTATATGAAAAACAAAAACAGTCTTAGTGAACAGAGACAACGAATGGAGCGTGTCCCTTTAAAAACAGAAATCAAAGAAGACTTGCGAAACAAATTTTTGAATTTGTTTACAGGCGGCGAAGAGGTATTAACACACGAGATTTACCCGGTACTTTTCCTCAGTCCAATTGACAGTTCTATGACAGAAGATATCATTGAAAAAAACTTCAAGTTTTTGGTAGACATTGATGCCAATGCAATTTTTGACTTTGACCCGTCAAGCGATAAAAGGGGTATGTTCAATTTTATTGAAAACCAGCTAGAACAAGTAGTAAAGGCATATACTACAGAAAACTTTGACAGAAATAGTGAAGAAAATCGTAATAAGAAGGAAAGATATAACAGTATGCTTGATGATTTGAGAATATCGTCCTTGAAACCTTGGGTATTTTGCAATGGATATGAAGCCATGGATATAGAGCCCTTAAATACGCTTGAATGGAAGCAGAAAAGAAGCGAAGGATTCAAAGAAGCAATTCGTTTTTTTCAAGATGAAATTCCAGATGAAAGAGCGTTTGTTGTATTCCTTCTGTTTTCAAAGAACTATGAAATAATGCTTGAGGCTGCGGACGAGGTTCTTGTCAAATTTAAAAACCAATGGATGATCATTGCCTCTAATGAAGACGTTGCTCGTGGCTTCATGGATGAACTTGTTCATCGAAAAATTACAAACGAAAAGACTTTGGCAGAAAGATCGGTTATTGGTATACCCTGGCAACATGTCAATAAAATGGTACGTGATGCAGTTTTGGCCTTGGAAACAGAGCAGTGCGAAATCGTAACGTCAAATGGTGCTTTCTGTGTATTGAAAGAAAAAGCAAAAAATGAACTGTATGATCTATCAGTTCTCAGTAGAAAGGAATGTAATTGTTCAGATATTACATCAGATAGTTTAAAAAGAGAAGAACATAGAAGACAGGTTGAAGAATATTTTTTTAAAGGCGGAGAGGTTACCTGGTGGAATTTCTGGTTTCGACAGGACCATGTTTTAAAAAGATCACAACATCAGAAACTTTTAAGAATTGTCAGAGGTGCCCTCACAGGTGAAGATATGGATGAGGATTGTAAAATTGGCTTGGTAAATCTTTTTCATCAACCTGGTTCTGGCGGTACTACGTCTGCAAAACAGGTACTTTGGGATTTGAAAGAAGAATATCGATGTTGTTGCATCAAACAACTGAGCGAAGACACGTGTGAACAAATTACAACTTTGAGAATATATGATGACCCAGAAAAACCAAAACCACCTCTTATTCTGATCGACAATGGGGACGAAGAAAAGATCCAGGCTCTGTGTATGCGATTGGAAGATAGAGCGTGGGTAGCTTCTAAAAGAAATTCTGTGAATGTTTTTTGTGTCCTTTTGCTATGCAGAAGACGAATCAACCTGCCAAAGCCGGATAAAAGATCTATACTGCTGAAACACGATCTTGATGAAGCTGAATTAGAATGGTTCAACAGAAAATACAAGGCCCTAAAAAAATGTTACGATGACACAACCGATGGATGCGATCCGAGATTGCTTATTTCTTTTAATATCCTTAAAGAGAACTTTAATAAAGACTACATTCAAAACGCGGTAAAAGAATTCGTAGATGGAACAGAATCGGATGATGAACAACGTTTGTTGAAATACCTATCCCTCTTGAACACATATGATCCGGATTTTAAAGCAGTACCTCTCAGTGCGTTCGATCCTCTTATGCAATGTGAAATGAAAAACAAAACTAAATCCAGAACAATTTTGCAGTATGGTCTGGTGTCATCAAAGCAGCTACCAAGGCAATGCTGGGAGACTAGAATTAGTCCATCCCTAAAAATACTCTTGAATAGAACATCAAGAGCTGGGTTAGGCAGCCAACTCAAAGCATTAAGTATAATCAATTCTCTATTTGCCCGGGAAATACTTACGTATCTTCAAAATAAATCAAGCCAATCAACAAGCGAAACCTTGCTAGAATTGCTTGATTCAGTTTTATTCAAAGTCAACAATCAGTCACAGAATCAACTTTTATATATAGTGAAGGACATCATGAAGAAAAGAGTAGTTCAAGAATCTGGAATAAAAGACAAATTTTCTCGCCTTGTGACAGAAATATTGGATATAGAGGATGCTGACAGAGCTGCTGAGATCCTGGAGAAAACGTTTAATATGACTGGTGATGCTATGGTTGCGCAACAACTGTCCCGGCTTTATATTCACAGTAGAAATTGGGAAAAGGCTGTCTTATATGCAAGAAAGGCAACAGGAATGAAACCACAAAATTCTTATCTTTGGGATACTTTAGCACAAGTGTACAAGCGTCAGTTATTGGAACAATATAATGACTGTGTACGATCTGGAGAAAAAATGCAAAATCAAACAATTGAATCAATTATACAACTTGGTTTGGAGGGAATTAAAACATTTCGGAAAGAACAGGAAATCAGTTCTTTAGAAAAAACCTCAAGTCCAAACGATGCTGGGTACTTCGGAGAACTAAAAATCATCATTTTGATGTTTGATTTACTCGCCTTGTCACCCACAATATCTAAAGATGATTTACATAGATTCCTTGTTGACGATCATTTTACTCCGAATGAGCTAAATTTTTTGGATCAAGACACAAGAATAAACCTGAAACAACTTCATTCTAAAACGGAACATACTATGAGGATACTTGAAGACATGAAAACACAAGTAAAAGAAGACTACATTTCAGGTATAGTTCAGAGTAAACCCCGATTCAAAGATAACTTAGCAGAACTGACAAAAATCAAAGAAAATTTAGACCAGTATTTTGGAGAAGACACAAATGAAATTCCACCAAATATGAAAAACGAAGATATACCATTGTTTATTAGAAGACGGGTCAGAAGGTTAGGTGGAAGAACCTTACCAAGCATTTTAGACATTGCTAGAAATGAAGGTGGTTCGGCAAAGTTAATGACCATGCATGACTTTATTAAGAGAAATGTTGACTCGCGGTTTTGTGATGCTTACGATTTGGTCACAATAATTGGAGTAACACTTGTTGTGAACATAAAACTTAATGGTACATTTCCTTATCAAAATTTCATAGACTGGAGCAAACGAGTATATGATCTTGTATCGCTTAGCGATGAAAATCTCTATTTGGAATCATTTCTCTATTTCGTTATGTTTCATTGGCCAGTAGGGAACCAAAATGTTGGTTTATGTCCAACAGGAAAGATTGTTGATGCAATAAAGAAATGGAGAATTGCTTTTCAAAAGAAACACCCGAGACAAGACGGTAAATCTGTGCAAAAAAAGGAGACAACTTATTTCTTCTTGGGAAGAGGGGAAGGCATGGACGGCATTGTTTACTACGAACAATTACTGGATAAACATCGGGGTCGCTACTTTATTGGCGACACTGTCTGGAGACAACCTAATGTATTGTCGAAATTAAAACGATTGACTGGCACGTTGATTACAGATGGAATGGAAATACAAATACAAGTTGAGACGGGGTGTGGAAATAAAACATCTGTTACTATCCCAACGTCAATGCCGATTGGAAAAAGGTCATTATGGCAAAAGAAAGTTTATTTTGTCTTAGGTTTTGGATGGGGAGGACCGAAAGCATATGATGTCTCACAAGAAGACCCTACAAAACAATCTGTTACAGAAGAAGACCGTATTCAAACGATGGTATTTCAGAACCAAAGCAATCAAAGTGAGAAACGGAGAGTGAAGACGCATGAAGAATTGGCGATAAAACTTGGAGAAATTGATAAAGAACTTAAAAGGGTAATGGCTGACAGGAGCTCACCACAAACTAAAAAAGAGGTATCTGATTTATATATATGTAAAACTTCCCGAGGGTATCCATAGCTCAGTAGGCAGTACTTTGTGCTGTCAGAAAATTTACCATTTAGCAAAATTTTCTGCCGTCTTAAATTTTGAAATTTATTTAAAACTAAGGTTTGTTCACTCATGCAAAGCATTCCTTAGCTGGACTTGGATTTATATAATTTTGGAACTTTAGATTCATTATTTTCAACTGCTTGGCTTATGTTTTTATCTATCAAATTTTTCGGTCTAGGTGTTACTGATGAGAAATGAATTTCCGAAATGTGCACATCTGGCACATCAAAATTTAACTGGTATTTGTGTTATATATTATATCTGTTTTTCATAAACAAAGTTGATATTGACTTTTTATGCATTTAAAATCATATTATATGAAAACAAAAATGTCAGTTGGGATGATACATCTAACGAGAACATGTTTATTAACACAATATGTAATTTAAAACATGCCTGGCACTTAAGAAGGTCAGAATCAATTTCAGAAAGCATTATTGTCAGCATTTTGTCTTTTCTTAAGATAATAAACGGTTACGGTTCGTGTTTGGTTGTTCAAAAAGTTCAAATAAACATCAATTTTGTTTAATTGTTTTATTTGAATTTATTTGAATTACTTTATTTTTTTATTATTGTTTTTGTTACATTAACTGAAAAATTGTTTGGTTATTTTTTTTTTTTTTTTTTAATTTTCAAATACATCATACAACATGCTTATAATTTTTCATTGAGTTTTTAAATTTGTTTACACAGTTACGTTTAACAGGCAATAATAGCCGTCAGTTTGTAAAAAAAAAGATAACTTTTTATGGTTATTGAATAAATTTTATAATTAGGATCAATCAATATATTCTTTTATAGGATCTCGAGAAACTTCAGACGACAGAAGAGAAGCTTCTTAAAATGAAGGAAACCCTTATACAGCAACGAGATGAGTTTTTACGAAACTGATAAGTATTGTTTTTATTGCCTGACATTCACATCCGTTATTTATATGGCAATACTAACCGTGTTATTGTTTTAATTGACGTTAAATTAAGAAAGGTGGATGTGCAAACAACAGAATTCTTTAAAAATGAATATCTTTGCGAAATGTTTGATATTCTGAAAACAATACTTTTGCTCGCTTGTGGATGATTTTCCAATGAAAAAAGGTTTGTACGTATTTGATAGCTTGAATGTTTTTGTAATGATCAACTTCATAATGCATCGGCATTGTTCTAATAATATGAGAATGTTTTCTGTTGACTTAGCTTATTTTACATTATTTATTTTCATTCATGTAATAATTTAATATTCACAGATGTTCAAGTGTGATTCTTACATTTAAATCTATATCAATGAAACACTCTGTTGAATTTTTCTGCTTAAACATATTTTTTCTAAAACATCAATGTTAAATGGATTAAAATAGTTTATGCAAGGATTGACACCAAATGTTTCGCATTAACAATTTTAAAATCTTCATAGATGATTTCAATGAAAAATACGAAAAACATAAAAATGTTCATCAATTTTTTTACCATGATTCATAAGGACAAATTGTATTCATGGAACTTGTGGTATTTTTCCATTACTTAACTGATGAAAATGGAATGTTTTTCATAGTTTTCAGGAAATATATCATTAAAATCAATGAAAGAAATAATATGAAAATTTTAAATGAAAAATATATATATTGTGCATCGATTCTTGGATATCAATTCTTCATTAAAGAAATTACTGCGATGCCATTAAATGATAAAGACTGTTTTTCACAAATTCCAAGTGTCGATATTTTTTATTTTTATTAACATTTTAGTCTACACATTTTATTTTTCGTGATTCATATAAAAGCGGATTGACATGTTGCGAGCCTCATCTTTAGGGGTTTGAATTTTGTCGGAAATATTGTATTATTTTTCAACATGATCCCCATCTACATCTTTACGCTTTTTCTAAATTTTGTTTATGGGCAACAATGCCACTTTCAAAGAAGCCCTTCCCTGACTGTTAAGCGAATTATTTACTTGGTAAGTGAGTACTTAGTTGGTATACTAGGCATCGTCCTGGTGAAACAATACATCTTTACTGAGTTTTCATCGGTGCTTGAGTTTAATATTGTCCCGTAACTGCCTAAAAACTGATGCATAGTATGTGACACTTTTTGAGATAACCTTCCATCAGCTTCCAAGAAACCAAGGTTATAACCTTTCTAGCAGACAGTAAGGTCTTTATTCCCTTTGGCGAGGTGGTTCAGGGTTCTTTTGTTGTTTAGACTGTTGTTTAAACTTTGGTGAAATGATGGACCTATCTTCCATCATAGTTAAAAATTTCTGAAGAATGTAAGCAGAATCTGTCTCTTGAATGTTAATATTTAAGTAAGCGACTAAGTGTGCATGGTGTGCTTCTGATCAATAGTCAGCAGTCTTGGTACCCAACAAGCAGAAAGCTTTCTCATTGCAATATTCTCTGTCAGAACGAAATGTGCTCTTTCCTCTGAAATGCCTACTATACTGGCTATATAACTTTCTGTAACTTACCGGTCAGTCAAAACAATGGCTTGATCTTCATTTCTTGGATTGCAACAGTAACAGGACATCAAGGTCTGGGGCAGCATCATGGCTCTACCTGCCGCGTTTTAATTCAGCCACCAACCGTTTTACTGTAGCATATGAAGCGGCATCTTTTTTTAGTTTTGCTACCACGAGTATGGATATCCTTTCATGCCTAACCTTTCTTATGCAAATATTACATCGCTGCTCTTTCACTGATTTTGTCCATTTTGCAAGTCACTTGCCTTGTTTATAGTGCTGCCTTGTCGCTATAAAGTGATCAAATGACAACAGATCGATACTACCCTCCTTTAATTCATGCTCTAAACATATCAATCAAACCTCGAAAATATATCTTTAATATCATGAATTAAATTAATTAGTTGTAAAATAAAGTAATTTAAGTGACTGTTGTTCAAAGGACAATTGAGTCAAATTTTAATATTTACAATCCATAGTTCACAACAATATTATTTTTATTTTTGACAGTGCAATCTTTATGGGGTTGCAAGATTGTCACGTTTAATTTAAGAGTGGTTATTGCAATTATCATTTTTGTTTATGCCCTCAACACCAATGTTGTAAAGTAATTTGTATTTCAAAATTGTATCAAACCAACGCAATTAAAGGCAGCAAAGATAAAATATTGACAGTGCTATACATTTTAAGGCAACTTTTTTTTTTATTTTTGAGAAGTCTTCTGCCATTAGTTTTAAATATAACTGTTGCTTTCATTCATTGATTCATGTACATTGTATATATGAAGCAATTTGATCAGATTCTTTGCAGTAGAAAGTGTTTATAATGTATATTCCAAGCAGGATGAATGTGAAAAAGTGGAAGGATAATTTGTGACAGAAATGCACTATAATGTAACCAAACATCCTTTTATAATATAAATGACTATCTGTATAGCATAAGTTAAAAGGAAATGATTGTGTAAAATCATTGCAGTAAATTAGCTTTGCTCTAATATATCATACAAGTACTTAATTCTTGTGTGTTATACAACTTTTAATTGGGATCAGTCCTAATGTTGTTTTTCTTTTTTGACTTCTGAAATTGAATTTGGATTTATATATGCACATTTGTATTATTTTCTGTTTCGAAGTAAATGATGTAAATTAAGATATTCAAGTTTTGTTACTTATTATAGATGTTCTTTCAGGTGTTCATTTTTATACTCAGCCACACAGTGCTGGGGTTTTATTTGATGCCCCCCCCCCCCCCCCCCCCAATATACATGTATAATACATGGACATTTAGGGTTGGCTTAAGGGGGTTACTTTCTTCAAACTTCCACATTTAAGAAACAAACTGGACTGACAACCAATGCAGTTTTTTTGCAATGTGCTTCATCAATGTATTATGGTGTTTTTGTAGTGCTGATATAACCATATGCTGATAATACAATTTCACATAGTCAGAGCTTTCCTATTTATATCCTAGGTGATACGATAAATGAATATTGTTACTCCTTTCAGTGTACCATTTTATATTTATTTTGATAGTCAAGACAATTTTATTGATGATACCATATAGAAATTCATGCAAGTGTATCCGTTCTACTTTTCAATTTTTGTGATTTTGTTAACCTTTATCCTTCTACTCCACTGGTTCACAATGCCACATAATTTACTTGCTTACCAATAAGTTTATTTGACTTACAAATGCAACCTGCAGACCTACTTTTTTCTCATATGCAGTTAAATGGATTTGGTTTTACTAATGATAACTTGACAACTTTACCATTGCAATCTCTGAAAATAAGCCGGAATAAACATGTTTCCTGTTTTCACCATTTTAATATTACATAAGAAAATTGAATTCTCTTTTTTTTTAAAAAAGCATAAAACCATTCATATTTCTTCTCACAAGTTAGATTTAAGACAAGAGAGCAAAATAACAACAACTCTAAAATTTATAATAGAAATATCAATTTATTTGGTTTCCTGGAAAGTTAAAAGCAAGAATTCAATGCAAAAAAATAACATTCTTATTTCCAATTTCAGCTGAAACAAATAAACAAATATATTGAAAATCCCTCAAAAATTTCCATGACATGCAAGCCCAAATTTCTTCAGAGGTTATTGGGTATTGAACATGAAAATTTAAAACTGCCTATAATAGATCAGGTCAATGCATACAAGGGAAAGGTTATATTGAGGCCAAATGGTACCAATGGTGTGTTCCCCGAACATCTTCTCCCATAAAACAACAAGTAATTAGAGGTGGGGATTAAGTGGCCTTTCAAGTGTGATTTACCTAGAATATTTACCTGTAATATTACCAATAAAGTGTTACAAAAACTATGTAAATGTGTAAAACTGTCTGCCCTGGAGATATGTTCTAGGATTTGATGTAACTGGGAGGATTTTTTGCTAAATTATTTAAAGGTAATTTCATACACAACTTTCTTTTATACAATAATGAAAACTAAAAATTGTAAAGAAAAAGTATATAAATATGGTACATCAAGGCTGAAATCCAATGATTCAATATGTAGCATCAATATGGCTTCCATATCTTCATTTGACAAATACACATTTCTGCAAAATTAAATTAGTAACATCTTTTTTACCAATGTCTTATTATTTTTTAAAAAATTTTATTTATCTATTCATTTATTGCCTTTTTTCAATTGTAATTCTGCAACTGAAAGTAACATTTTTTTTCATTATAGTGAAAATAAAGCAAAGAAAATTATGTTTCTATTTAACATTTTTGAAAAAATTTTGAACTATATATGTTCATTTTACCAAAACTTGCAAATTGCCATTTTCCAAATTTATCAAGAGTCATTTTTTGAGATGCTTCTAATTAAACTTATGAGTATAAAAGACTAGAACCTTAAAAGACACTGTTCCTTGGTACCCCTTACCCTTACAATGCATTATATTAAACAAGCTGTGTTACATAAACTTTATCAAATGTGGCCAATGTTTCAAGTTTCATCATTATCATCAATGATAAGTGCCAAAATATAACTGAAAGCTTGTAATTTCTAAATTTGTAACTTCAAAATAATCATTCTGTATGGATGTTTTTGAAAAGCTCATGGACCTAAGAACATTTTAAAAATTTCTTGCAGTTGTTTCATAAAACTTTCTTAAATTTACTTCTTATGGACACAAGTATGCAAACCTAAATGATCTAAGCTACATTGTATGCTTATTAGAAAAGATTTTTTAATTTATAATAGGTTCCTTCTACAAATTCCTCATTTTTCAAAAATATCTTTAGCCCATGTATACAGAATCTAATAAGAAAAATACATGAAAATATTAAATCTGGTTAAAAAAAATTTCTACAGAATGTATAAAGCAGTACTAAGCAATAACATGGGAAAAACAAAAATCTGTTAAAATTCATTCTAACAAAACATACACATAGATAATTGATTACTTTAATTAAAACACAACTCTGTAACATATCACATTTAATATTGCACTTATCAAACAATCTCTATACAGCCAAAGCTGTACATAGACAAATATAACTCATTTCACTTAAACAGAAATCCCGAAGAAGAGAAATCAATTGAACAAAAATACTATTTAGGTAATATAGTGGTGATCAACATAAATATTGCAGAAAAAGCAGACATGTTAGGTATTACTGCTCTAAAATTATTATAAACATTCAAAGCTTTCTAATCAAATCCAGAACTTTTAAAATCAGTGAACAGGAAAAATTCTTATCAATATCAATTTGACACAAAAGTAAATGTACTTGCACAAGAAGTATGTGTACCATTGCTACAGACATACATGTACTTGCAAGTTATTATATAATCAATATCAATTTTATTTGATAATGATTTTTAGTTAGAATAGCCACACAGATACTAAAAATGGTTCATATCTTACTGGTGTTTTGCGTTGGAAATTCATCACTGTTTGAAAGTTGATCAAAAAGAAGTAAAAAATCTGGTCCAGGTTCCAGACATCAACAACTTTTCACTTTCAAAAATTTTCCTATATATTTCATATTACTTCAGAAATTTATGATATCAGTTTTCCGTTACTCTTTTAACATTTATGTATATTCCTTGACTGCACATATTTCATGCCTACTTGATGAAAGATTATTTCCCAGTTTTAATGAAGACCTTGAAATTCATTTCTAGTATGTTGTTCATTATAAGAACTTAATTACTGCTTTAAAGTAATACAATATCTAAGCAAGCTATTTGGTAATTTTTTGGGGGGTGGGGGTGGAAGCCAAACATCAAACCTTCCAATAAAATACAATTATTTATGGTAACTGACTATGATCTTAGAATTGTTATGCTGTCCCATTTGTAGTGGTCAGACATGTATCTAATTTAGATCCAATATCTGCAGGAAGACTGGAACGAACAGCTTGGTAATCCTGAGGATATTTCTGGTTTACATCTTTGACAAATTGTATCAGTAAATGCTGCTCCTCTACAAATACACACAAAGTATATCACATCATTTATCAACTCAGGATAAAATAAAAATAAGTTTAAGTTTCCAAAAAAATGTGTGAAAACATATGACTATGTGGTTTGACATACGATTTTAAATTCAAGAATTGTTGGTTCAAGTCCAGCAGGGCTACATGGTATGTCTTTTAGAAGGACACTTAATGTAAAATACAGTATACATAGTTTATAAATAAAGCAATTACAAAGGAAATCCTTGCCTCTAAGCTCAAAACAAACTTAACTTTCAAAGGGGATATAGGACAGAGGTTTCTTTAAAAAAATCTTTTTTTTAACCAAAACTAGAAAGATAAAAAAAGCAGCCCATGGGCCTTAATGCTCACCTGAGGATATGACCCAAATCATTTGCAAAGTACGACAATAGCACTTAATACAGAAAAAATCCATGTTTTTATCAGTTTTGACCCCACTGACAAGTACTTAATCAAAAATAACAAGTCACAGTTCACTTATAAATAGCTTAAAGACATGAAGTAACAAAAGTACAATGGATAATTTTCAGATTCACCATTTCAGTATAATTATGCAGCTATGACCTAGACCTTTAACCCAAACCTCAAATCATATATCAAAATTATTGTAATAAAAATACCTACAATATTCTAAGATACATACCTATACAAAAACTTTATAGATTTTTAGATAATTAACCATTTTAATCTATGTTTTTGAACCTTTGATCCTATGACCTTGAACTATATATCCAAACATTGACATATCAATCCTACAATATTCTAATATACATGTCTATACAAAAAGTTTATAGCGTTTCAGATAATTATCAATTTCAATCTTCTTATGCAGCTTTTACCCTGACCTCTTAACCTATGACCTCAAACCATATATCAAAATGAATGTCATATTAATACCTACTACATTCAAATACACATGGCTATACAAAAAATATAGTTTTCAAAATATTTAACAATTCCCAATCTTCTTATGCATCTATGGCTTGACCATTGAATCTATGACCTTGAACCATACATCAAAATGAACGGCCTTTAAATTTTCACAAAATGGACAAACTATAGGCTTAAGACCCTAGTGAAGCAAAATATCACATCTTATTCCCCCCCCCCCCCATCATTATCATCTTTAGAGAAGATTTTTTTTTTAGAGAGTATCTAGTATTGATAGCCATGGCAATGCCATGAACAAATCTGAATTGCACAGGCTCACACATAATTCTGACCAAGTACCATTGAAATACGTCTGGCAGTTTCAGAGAAGAAGTCAAAAGTAGGTGTTAACGATGCAAACACAAACGCATGCACACACACCCTGCATCATGCCATAAGCTCATATGACCAATGGTGAGCTAAAAATTGCTAGACAACAAATTTTTTTATAATTCCTAAAATTAAGAGGGAAAATCCTAAAATAATTACATAGTCAGGTGGATGTTTCACATTTTCTAAGTAACATTCTTTGGAGTTTTGAGGTTTTTTGTTGAAAAGAAAAAAAAATTAGGAATGAAACCTTTAAACCAAGAGTTTTCTGAATGAGACTAAAATAAGCAAAGTTCTGGACCAATTAATGAAAATTTGTCTCAGATTCTAAAGTCAATGATGGTCATTCCATTCCTAACTGAACAGAGAAGAATTATCTATTAAATGTCAAGATTTTGACAGAAAACAAGTCACAAATCTGAACTTATTCAGGACTCAAACCTAAAATCAAACACTCTACATGTAAATCAACGATATATACCAATTATCTTGGGAAGTTAATCTAAATCTGAACTTACCACTTTTTATCTGTTCTGTTCCAAGCACATTGGCAGCAGAAATCAACAGTTTGGAAGTATGTTTTAAAACCTGCAAGAAGAAATAATATCTTTTTAAAATTAAAATTCTATCAAATGTTTGTATACAAAACATCTTTTTATTGGCAGACAAGATCAACATGTTTCCTCTTAAAGCGGGTTTAGCATTATTTATCCTATGTTAGGTGTAACCCCCATATCCAGTTAGATCTATCAGTGTATGTATTGTTAATACCTCAGGATCTGCAGCTCCATATTGCTGTAGTAAACAATTATATAATGTAGAATTTTCTTCAAAGTCTTCTTTCAGTGGTAAACATTGCATTATGACAGGTACAACCTAAAATACAGAATTAGTTTATCAATAGGTAGTAAAACTGATAATCCTACCCTATTAACCCTATATTATCTCTCATGACTACCAAACACTTTTAGTTGTTTATTGACAAAATATTGTTGGATGGATGATTACTTTATATTTCCTTTGAAACATCACTTTTTTAAACTAAATTTTCATTACAACAAGAGGCCCATGGGCCTTAACGCTCACCTGAGTATATGTCCAAAATTGTTTGCAAAGTGCAAAAGACAATATATTAGGTACAGAAACTTTACAAGTTTTCTCAAGTTAAGAACTCCCACAAAACTTAATCAGAAATATATCCACTCACATTTCATTTATAAGTAGCTTATATAATATGCATGAAGTAACTGTAATGCAATGAATAATTTCCAAATCATTCACAAATTTCAGTATACTTATGCAACTATGTCCTTGACCTTTGAACATATATGACCTTGAACCATATATGATCGCCACTGCAATACCTACAATATTCTAATATACATGCCTACACAAAAAGTTAACAGTTTTCAAGATAATAAGCAATTTAAGGCTTCTTTTGCAGCTGTGACCTTGACCTTTTAACATATGACCTTGAACCATATATGAAAATGATCATCATATCAATACCTACAATATTCTAATATACATGCCTATACAAAAAGTTAAGTTTTCAAGATAATTAGCAATTTAAGTCTTCTTTTGCAGCTGTGACCTTGACCTTTCAACATATGACCTTGAACCATATATCAAAATGATCGTCATATCAATACCTATAATATTCTAATATAAATGCTTATACAAAAAGTTAACAGTTTTCAAGATAATTAGCAATTTTTGTCTTCTTTTACAGCTGTGACCTTGACCTTTATACATATGACCTTGAACCATATATCAAAATGATCCTCATATCAATACCTACAATATTCTAATATACATGCCTATACAAAAAGTTAACACTTTTCAAGATAATTAGCAATTTTAGTATTTATAAGACAAAAATAACATTTCAGGGGCAACAACTCCTACATGGATTATCAGTTAGTTACGAAACTTGGTACCTTTTTAAATTTTGTCATGCTGAACATTTTTACAATGTTTTGATTTCATATTTCTCTTAATATTTGCAAGAAAAGTGCCTAAAACTGCATAAATCGAAAATTAGGTCATGACCTTGATTTGTGACCTTCACCCTAATTTAAAGGTCATTTCAAGAAAAAGTCAAAACTGAAAATCTCATGTCATTATCTGTTCAAATAGTGAAGTTATAACAATTTGAAGCCATTTTTCGAAATTTTTTAAATTAAACGCAAAAACGCATAACCCATTTTTCGACCAAATTTCATAAAATGAACAAACTATAGGCTTAAGACCCTAGAGAAGCCAAATATCACATCAGATTTTTTCTCCCATCATTACTTTCGGAGAAGAAGATTTTTTAAGATTTTTGGACCCCTAGGTCACCATGACCTAGTTTTGGTAGCCATGGCAACGCCATGAACAAATCTGAATTGCACCGGCCCATATATGCTTCTGACTAAGTATCATTGAAATCTGTCCAGAAGTTTTGGAGGAGAAGTCGAAAATAGGTGTTAAGCACGCATGCACGCACATACACACGCTGCGCCATGCCATAAGCTCACATGACCTTTCAGTCAGGTGAGCTAAAAATCACAAAATCTAAAAGATATATGTTTTATTCCTCAGGATCACAAAATAAACATTAATCTACAATGTTATGTGAAGTAAATTTAGGATACTTAAAAGACATCTGAAAAAGAGAATCTATTACAAGTTAGAAGTCAAGATGGGGAAATTCCAATCAAGTGGTCAGATTTTTTTTATCTCAAACAAGGCTCTGCAAGTTTGAGATGAAAAAAAATCTGACCACAGTTGAGTAATTGATTATTTTTCTCATATAATTTATGAGAAAATATCACAATCCCTACTATTACAATGCAAGATTATACTAGCGGTTGAATACAAGACATGCCACAATAACAAATAATGTTTCACTCACAGCAGAATGTGAACCTACACGTCAAAACAAAACAACTATTTTTCCCTTTATATATATACATCTTTTAGTAAAATTAATATTAATTAATTATTCTCATAAAAAATCTTCTTTGTCATTTTTTATATAATTTTTTTTCCCACTAAATTATGACCCTTGCCAGTTGAAAGCAAAAAAATCCCCGTTCAACTGAGATAGGCTACCCATGTGCAAGAGGGGTGCAATATGGATAAAATATCATACCACAATTCAGTGAGATAAATCTATCACATATGCGACAAAATGATTTATTACATGGATGCAGAGATCAATAATTATAAGTTAACATTCTGTAACACTCACTGGGCATTTTCGTACTTACCGGTACTCATTTAAACATGAGCTTTAAAACGACTTTAAAAGTAGAACTTTAAGAATTTACTAGGTATCATAAAAAATCACCTACATGTTCCATAGGTACTCCAGCTTTGTTTGCCATAATCATCCTACAGGTGGCAGCACAGATGTTGTCCAAAACACGCACATTACTTTCTTTATTTAATATATCAAATAAACACTTTAATATCTCTGGAAACCGACTGAAACCATGATAAGGAAAACAAAGAATCAAATTAAAATACTTACTTCAGCATAGCCAGAAGGGGGCCTCAGTGGCCGAGTGGTTTAAGAGTGCACATACAGATCATAGTGCCTTTTATCCTCTAGGTTTGAATTCCATTCAGGCCAATCCTAGTGTGAGAACGTTTTTCGGTTCATTTGCCGAAGGTTACTGTGAAATCATTAATTTTCGTGGTGTTCCAATTTTCGTTGATTTCGTGGACATCATGACCCACGAATTTACATGTCAACGAATATATTTGCAAATATCTGAATCAGGGCTCCACAAACGCCTGTAAGGTCAATCGGCGGTAGACGAAGGGTATATCATTATTCTTATTCATCACCGTCTCGAGTACTTTTAATTGTTAACAAGCCGGGATTAAAGAATTTTAATCAGATTTTCTCTTTCTATTATAGGGAAAAAAGGC
The DNA here is from genome assembly GCA_029721355.1 of Tegillarca granosa. Classification (NCBI taxonomy): domain Eukaryota; kingdom Metazoa; phylum Mollusca; class Bivalvia; order Arcoida; family Arcidae; genus Tegillarca; species Tegillarca granosa. The sequence goes on from CM056603.1 coordinate 9,930,585, forward strand.
GATTTGGATATTTTTTAATCGGCTTTTTTAAGTTTGAATCGCCGTTTTTTGCTAAAAATCGGCGTTTGTGAAGGCCTGATCTGAATATGGATAAATTTACCCCTCGAGGTGTGATTACAAACTCAATGCCTTCATTCATAACAACATTGATTTTGATTGCTTTAAATATACATAATTAACATAATTTCTATTGACACAATTGACTTTACCTGATTTATACTCAACCTAAAAATAAATCGCAAGGTTACCAGTGGGGAAAATAGTTCTCAAAACATCACAGGCAGTTACATTCAAATCAAGAAGTTTACAGGTGCTTAATCCACGAATTCATCATCCCATGTATGGAATGGTATTTTTTCTGACATCAACGAAAATTGGAGCCCACAAATTTAAATGTATTCACAGTAATTGATTTCTCTAGACATTCTGGTTTCCTCCACCATCCCTGAACTGACTGCCTCAATATACATGTAAGTAAAAGATTCTTGACTGGAGTGTAAATACCACAAATCCAATCCAATCCAGCATAGCCAGCTCTCAAATTGGGTTATAAAACCCAATGAACAGAGCTCTGCAATTTACTTTTTTCAAAATTAAGCTAAATGCTTTAATGATTTAAAGGATACGAAAACAATTTATCCTGACTGTTGGCGATGAGAATACCCAAAGCAAATATAGAGTTACTTCTGACTTCTTCATCAGAATCATGTATCATCTTCATGAATAAAGGATAAAGTTTTTCAACAAATGGTACTGCACAAGGCCATCCACAGGCCTCAATTATTTCAGCCAAGGTACCCACAGCAAATGATCTCTCAGAAACAGCACTTGACTCTTTCTGTAATAATACAAAATTGATCATCTTTATGAGGGTGTCCTTATAATTAAAATTCAAGTTTTATGGAAATGTACTGGTAATTAATAATTTGACCGAGCACACAATTCCATTTCCATGTGAAAATATTGCTCATCAGGTAATTTCAGTATATTTTAGTGTACAAGCATATTAAAGTGTAATAAATAAATAAAACAAACTCTTTAAAACAAGAGGCTACATCAAAAAATCAAGAAGGAGATATATATGTGTAAAAGGTCATGATCTTACTTAAAATGCAGAAAATTGTAAACACTGAAAATCACAATCATTAAATGTATTTAAAAAAAATTTAAATTTATTTCTTAAACGAGGTCATAAACCTAACTTTGGTTTAAGCAAATACAGTCCTACAAAATGTGAAAAATTTTAACCTGCACCGATAATATATACTTGTTTAAGAAAACCACCAAGTTTCATAACAAGAGGCCCATGGGCCTTAACGCTCACCTGAGAATATCTCCAAAATTGTTTACAAAGTGCAACAGACAATATATCAAGTACAGAAAATTTAAAGAAACTCAAGAACTCCCAAAAAAATGAATCAGAAATATTCAGTCACATTTCATTAATAAGCAGCTAATATGCATAAAGTGACTGTAGTCTTCTTTTGCAGCTGTCACCTTGACCTTTCAACATATGACCTTGAATCATATATCAAAATGATTGCCACGTCAATATCTACAATATTCCAATATGCATGCCTATACAAAAAGTTAATAGTTTACAAGATAATTTGCAATTTAAGTCTTCTTTTGCAGTTGTGACCTTGATCTTTTGACATATGACCTTGAACTATATATTAAAATCATCGTCATGTCAATACCTACAATATTCTAAAATACATGCCCATACAAAAAGTTAATAGTTTTCAAGATAATTAGCAATTTAAGTCTTCTTTTGCAGTTGTGAACTTGACCTTTCAACATATGACCTTGAACCATATATCAAAATGATCATCATGTCAATACCTATAATATTCTAATATACACGCCTATACAAAAAGTTAATAGTTTTCAAGATAATTAGCAATTTTAGTCTTCTTTTGCAGCTGTGACCTTGACCTTTCAACGAATGAACTTGAACTACATATCAAAATGATTGTTGTCGCAATACCTACAATATTCTAATATACATGCCTATACAAAAAGTTAATAGTTTTCAAGATAATTAGCAATTTGAGTCTTCTTTTGCAGCTGTGACCTTGACCTTTAAACATATGACCTTGAAATATATATCAAAATGATCGTCATGTCAATACCTACAATATTCTAATATACATGCCTATACAAAAAGTTTATAGTTTTCAAGATAATTAGCAATTTAACTTTTCTTTTGCAACTGTGACCTTGACCTTTCAACATATGACCTTGAACCATATAACAAAATGATCGTCATGTCAATACCTACAATATTCTAATATACATGCCTATACAAAAAGTTAATAGTTTTCAAGATAATTAGCAATTTAACTTTTCTTTTGCAGCTGTGACCTTGATCTTTCAACATATGACCTTGAACCATATATCAAAATGATCGTCATGTCAATACCTACAATATTCTAATATACACGCCTATACAAAAAGTTAATAGTTTTCAAGATAATTAGCAATTTAACTTTTCTTTTGCAGCTGTGACCTTGACCTTTCAACATATGACCTTGAACCATATATCAAAATGATCGTTGTCCAAATATCTACAATATTCTAATATACATGCCTATACAAAAAGTTAATAGTTTTCAAGATAATTAGCAATTTAAGTCTTCTTTTGCAGCTGTGACCTTGACCTTTCAACAAATGAACTTGAACTATATATCAAAATGATTGTTGTCGCAATACCTACAATATTCTAATATACATGCCTATACAAAAAGTTTATAGTTTTCAAGATAATTAGCAATTTAACTTTTCTTTTGCAACTGTGACCTTGACCTTTCAACATATGACCTTGAACCATATATCAAAATGAGTGTCATGTCAATACCTACAATATTCTAATATACATGCCTATACAAAAAGTTAATAGTTTTCAAGATAATTAGCAATTTAACTTTTCTTTTGCAGCTGTGACCTTGATCTTTCAACATATGACCTTGAACCATATATCAAAATGATCGTCATGTCAATACCTACAATATTCTAATATACACGCCTATACAAAAAGTTAATAGTTTTCAAGATAATTAGCAATTTAACTTTTCTTTTGCAGCTGTGACCTTGACCTTTCAACATATGACCTTGAACCATATATCAAAATGATCGTTGTCCAAATATCTACAATATTCTAATATACATGCCTATACAAAAAGTTAATAGTTTTCAAGATAATTAGCGATTTAAGTCTATTTTTGCAGCTGTGACCTTGACCTTTGAACATATGACCTTGAACCATATATCAAAATGATTGTTGTCGCAATACCTACAATATTCTAATATAAATGCCTATACAAAAAGTTAATAGTTTTCAAGATATAGTGACAAATAAATAATTTTTAGCAATTTTCCCACTAAGTTCCTTGCCATTTCCCCATTTTGAGCCCCATCGCTTTCATTTGTGCAAATCTAAAACTAAATGACCTAAGAATGTTACAAGTGAAATAACTAAGGTATATCACTTGTACATTCAGAGGAGAAGATTTTTAAAGTTTTTCACTATTTCCCCCCTTATTGGGCCCCAAGGGGACATAACTCCTTCATATGTGCAAATCTGAAAGGCCTTCACCCAGACATCATCATCACCAAGTTTCATCAAATTTGGGTTGGTAGTTTTAGAGGAGTTGATTAAAATGTAAAATGTTAACGCATGACGGACGACGCACGACGCACGACAGACGACGGACGGTGAACCATCGCAATAGCTCATCTGAGCTTTCAGCTCAGGTGAGCTAAAAATTGACAAAGTAGTTTTAGAGGAGAAACTTAAAATGAAAAAGTTAGGCATGACAAAGGTAGATTGCAATAGCTCATTCGAGTTTTCAGTTCAGGTGAGCTAAAACAAAAAATACAAACCAATCTTTTCAGAAGATCCGTGAGAAAACTGGTAAAAAATGGCAAGAAGTTTTCTCCACCTAAAAGTTTAGCTACTTTGGGTAGAGTATCCCCTGCAGACTCTATTAACATGCCATCAAATTCTGCCTGTTCTTCATCCTCTTCTTCTGTATCCTGATCCTGACACGGTAGCTAAAACAAAAGAAAACAAGTTATTTCATGATATGGCACAACATACATGTACATGTATCATGAATATGCCTAGCCTAGTGTTCAGAGCAAAGATCAATATGTAAAAGGCTGTGTAATGGACTTAGGTAGGTCAAAATATTTCAAATATGTGTTGAATGTATGCCAACAAAAGAGGAGCCAATAGCATATAATGCACCTGTCACTCCTCTATCTCGGGCATTAAGTAATTCGATGCAATGATACTTTTAACTTATTTTTCTATAACAGTTCATAAAAAGGAACATATTTCAGGCTGAAGACAAAATACTTTGCCCAATCAATCAGACAAAATGATATTTCAGATTTTATAGTCAAAGGGACATTACTTCAAGGAAAATAAACAGAAATGACCAAAATTCTGAAAAGCACAAGAAAATTTGCTCATTGAAATATAATTTAAATGACTGAAGGCCATTTAAAAAAACAAATCGTAGTGTTTGCAATTAACTGTACCCAACTAGACAGACAGCATCCTAACATTACAATTTTATTTTTCAAATATTTACAAACAAGCTTTAAAGTCTCTTTTTTAAACATTTAAAGATGGGCCTATAAATATTAAAAATCCATTTAAACACCTTCAAAAAATGAACACAATTAAGTAAAATTGATCAAAAATTAGGACATGATCATGACCTTAATATGAAGTATGAATCGAGAAAATGAACCAAATGAAAATTCCATGTAAATGTTTTAACATATAAAGATAATTTGCATTTTTAAAAAATAAATTCAAAAACACAAAGCCTATTTTTTATATCTGAAATTTTAAAAACTGAACAAATTTAATGTTAAAAACTATAGAGAATCAAAATACCAAATTCAGTTTTCACTCGTCATGTTTCAGATTTTGGTGTTTTAACTCTCAGCCCATTATAAATTTCTAAAGCTATATAGGCCAAATAAATTTCTGTTCTTATCACTTACATGTAGATGATTTCCCTCTTTTGTTCTATATGTTTATAATTTATAAATATGCATATATCCTGTCACCATTGATGCAATGAACCAAGTTTTATCAAAATATAATCTATTTTTTGGGGGAAATTTCTCTGGGCAAAAGATTTAAATGGACAGAAAAAACTTCATATTTAATATGATGCTTTATGATAAGGTATCTTGTGAATATATTATTATTATTTTGGTTCAGTTAAAAAAACAAGAATTTTCAAATGATCAACCAAACATAAAAGTCTTTTATTTTGTAGTTTGCATTCCCAATCTTCAGAGAAGTATGGTCAAAATCTCAAATGTTAGAATGAAAATAACCTCAATGTATGTCTTACATTACTTTTTACTGGGAAATGAAAAAACTATCAAGAACCACAATGACTTGCCAAAAATTAAAGAATATAAATCCTTACCTTGTGTGTGAAAATTTCTTTCATTTTTGTTAATATGGCATCAGCATAACCCTGTGTTTGTATGACTGGTAAACCTATCTTTTCTAACATGTCACTGATTGTATCTATTGCTGTCATGACAACCATTCTATCTTTGTCTTCTTTAATAATGTCTATCAACTTAGGTATCACTGCTGTTATCATTTTACATAAAACTGGACCGAAATAAAATAAACAAATAAATAAAAAAAATAAAATAAAACAAAAAAATAAAAAAATAAAATAAAACAAACAAGAGGCCCATGGGCCTTAACGATCACCTGAGTATATATGTCCAAAATTGTTTGCAAAGCACAAAAGACAATATATTAGGTACAGAAACTTTACAAGTTTTCTCAAGTTAAGAACTCCCACAAAATTTAATCAGAAATATATCCACTCACATTTCATTTATAAGTAGCTCATATAATATGCATGAAGTAACTGTAATGCAATGAATAATTTCCAAATCATTCACAAATTTCAGTATACTTATGCAACTATGTCCTTGACCTTTGAACATATATGACCTTGAACCATATTGATCGCCATGTCAATACCTACAATATTCTAATATACATGCCTATACAAAAAGTTAATAGTTTTCACGATAATAAGCAATTTAAATCTTCTTTTGCAGCTGTGACCTTGACCTTTGAACACATGACCTTGAACCATATATCAAAATGATTGTCATATCAATATCTACAATATTCTAATATACATGCCTATACAAAAAGTTAATAGTTTTCAAGATAATTATCAACTTTTGTCTTCTTTTACAGCTGTGACCTATATCAAAATGATCGTCATATCAATACCTACAATATTCTAATATACATGCCTATACAAAAAAAGTTAAAAGTTTTCAAGATAATTAGCAATTATAGTCTTCTTTTGCAGCTGTGACCTTGACCTTTGAACACATGACCTTGAACCATATATCAAAATGATCGTCATATCAATACCTACAATATTCTAATATGGATGCCTATACAAAAAGTAAACAGTTTTCAAATTAATTAGCAATTTAAGTCTATTTTTGCAGCTGTGACCTTGACCTTTGAACATATGACCTTGAACCATATATCTAAATGATCATTGTCACAATACCTACAATATTCTAATATACATGCCTATACAAAAAGTTAACAGTTTTCAAGATAATTAGCAATTTTAGTATTTATAAGCCAAAAATAACATTTCAGGGGCAACAACTCCTACATGGATTATCATATAGTTACGAAACTTGGTACCTTTAAAAATTTTGTCATGCTGAACATTTTTACAATGTTTTGATTTCATATTTCTCTTAATATTTGCAAGAAAATTGCCTAAAACTGCATAAATCACAAATTAGATCATGACCTTGATTTGTGACCTTGACCCTAATTTAAAGGTCATTTCAAGAAAAAGTCAAATTTGAAAACCTCATGTCATTATCTGTTCAAATAGTGAAGTTATAACAATTTGAAGCCATTTTACGAAATTTTACGCAAAAACGCGTAACCTATTTTTCGACCAAATTTCACGAAATGAAGAAACTATAGGCTTAAGACCCTAGAGAAGCCAAATATCACATCAGATTTTTTCTCCCATCATTACTTTCAGAGAAGAAGATTTTTTAAGATTTTTGGACCCCTAGGTCACCTTGACCTAGTTTTGGTAGCCATGGCAATGCCATGAACAAATCTGAATTGCACCAGCCCATATATGCTTCTGACTAAATATCATTGAAATCTGTCCAGAAGTTTTGGAGGACAAGTCGAAAATAGGTGTTAACGACGCACACACGCACGCATGCACGCACGCACGCACATACACACGCTGCGCCATGCCATAAGCTCACATGACCTTTCGGTCAGGTGAGCTAATAAAAAAATAAAATAAAATAAAATAAAATAAAACAAAATAAAAATTTAAAAAACTAACCTAAAATAATATTTGCATGTGACTCAATATACCTCATGAAGCTATTAGTTGAATGGAACACAAAATTTCAAAGCTGTCATGTCAAAAATATGTAAGTGTTCAAATGGAGAAATTGTGCAAAATATGAAAGCTCCTTCTGAGAAAAGATGTGGAAAATTAACAGACCTGTAATAAACAAGTATCACCAAGCCTGTTACTTTTTTTTCTCAAGTAACCTGAGGTGAAGGTGGCTGAGTGATTTTAAACATCAGTAAAACGATCATAAGTGACTCTCATTGCTTATTTGAGTTCCATAACTTCTCAGGAAAAACTAGTTTAAAAAATTTTGTCAGTTTTGACAGCAAAGGCTTGAGGGGTTGATCAGGGTACTCTAGCAATAACACCATTCCATCCACTCAACACTTTACCTGTATGTGACTCGGGTGAAGGAGACTGAGTGTTAGTTTTATGAACACATATACACATTAACCCAACAGCTGTTATTGCAGACTTCTTGATACCGTCAGCGGGATACTCTAACATATCAAATACTTCCTGAAAACTCTGCTCCAGAAATGGAAAAAAAACTGGTCTGAAAAAGATATTAAAAAACATAACATACATGTTCAGAAAATAATACCCGTGTCTAGTTTTAGGTCTCCCAAAATACAACAAACCAGAAACATAATTTGATATTTAGCTTACCTCACATAACTTATAACTTAAATCTAATATATGAGATCCATGTGAAATTATTTTTTTTTAGTCATGGTGCCCCTATACTGGATTTGCCAGCTATCCATTCTGTAACAGGTTTACAATGACATGTTAACTTTCTCTGAATTAATAAACAGTCAGCTGTCAGATTGTGATGTCTGAGATAAGAGGCTTATCAAAGAAGGCTGTCAAGGAAGGCTTTTTCCTTAGAACTGTTGGAGTAAATTTATTAGAGGTTGTGATAATAAAATACAACTTGGATAATGCAGCCTTTCAAGAACTGGCAAATGGCCTTCAAGCTGAACACAAAACTTGACATCAACAGCAGAAGAGTGAAACAGTCTTGGTTTAAGTAACTGCAGATACAGGTAACAACAATGTGAAAGCAAACTTAATAAACTTATTGCATGGATGAAAACCATGTATTTCTCTGTGAGAGCCAAATGTAGCTACATTTTCAGCACATGGATTAACTCAATATATTACCTGTTTCTACAATAAAGTTGAGGTACTTTAAATGTTGTAATTTATACCAAATATATATTGGTATGGTAAGAAATTAAAACAGAACTATGTGTATTAAGAAGGTAACACTAACCCTGTATTCCCTGCTATTTCTCCTAAAGCACAGCATGTATCTTCTTTCTCATCCAAAAATGCATTTTCAACACTTATTCTGTAAATATATATATATCAAACAATATAATAAGAAGGAGTTGAGGAATGGTGTTACAGTGAAACTTCCGTAAACCGACACTCCCTGGACCGGTCATTTTGGTCGGTTTACAGAGGTGTCGGTTTTCAGAAGTTTGAAAAAACGGATTCGAATCTGGTTCGTTCTAGTCCGTTACCAGGTCAGAATTTAGTCAGTTACCGGATATGGCTATTATAATGTATTCATGTGTGTGCATTCGATCGTGTTTGTTAACACTTACATCGTGTAAAGTGATATTTTAAATGTTATTTATATTTTATTTTTATCTTAAACAAATTGAACAATAAAACAATGTGCATACATTGTCATCGTAGTTGTAATACGTAGTTCTTATCGTCTACCAAGATCGGGCCCTGCTAACAGTACTCAAGTTTGCGTTATTTTATTTTATTTTTCTCGCCCGAGAAGAAGAGGTCATATCAATCATTCAGATTTTTAAAAAAAACAAGGAAAAGAAAAAAAAAAAAAGAAAATAGAACGTGATTTATTTAAGTTCAAAGCTGTATTGTTTTGCCTTGCATCTAAAAACATCACGCAGCTTTTCGGCATCCGAGTTCTGTTTTTTAAATATAAACAACGCACATTTTAATAAAACGTTTTAAACACGTTTGTTTATTTTAAAATAACATACGATACAGATACATAATAATAATAATTATAATTAATAAGTTAATGTATTTAGTAAACATCGACCGTAGTTAAACAGGTGTTATACAAAGCCCGCGGTAATATGAGTTCTCATCACGTGCAGTCATTCGTGACCATTCAAACATTATTTGTTCCACAGGTAATCTCGGTATTCGGAAGTTTATTTACTGTTAAAGAAACCGATTTGGGCTGACAAATTATGTCAGTGTTCGGAATACGGAGGTGTCGGTTTTCGGAAGTTTTTATTACTTCATTTATATAAGAATAAATCTGTCCCGGGCAGACAATGTCGGTTTATGGAGGTTGTCGGTATTTAGAGGTGTCGGTTTTCGGAAGTTACACTGTATACCCAGTCAAGATTCTTTCAGTAATTCTGAGATGGCCATTGCTGGGGTACTGGAAGAAACAGAATGCCTGGAGAAAACTCTGACCTTTGACAAGCATCTAGAAAACTTTCTCGGAACTGCCTGAGTGAGAATTAAACCTTGGTAGTTAGAGGTGGTGTGATCTGTAAGCATGTGCTTTAGATCACTCAGCCTCCAAGCATTGGCAATGCTTAGCCTAGATGCCTTTAAAAAACAAACTTTCATTCAAATCATATTACTTTAGTCATAAGGCTTAACCAAGGGTATAAAATAAGCTCTTTTATTAATTTGTAAAGCTAGATGAAAGAAATGTCTTATTTGTAATATAAATTTATAATACATGTCAGTTACATCATAATTTTTTAAACACACTGAATTTTATATTACCTAGAATAATACCACATGCTAACATATGCTCACAATGCTGCAGATTTACTAAAAAGTAGTTGATTGCATTTCACTTTACCATGTTGCCATCAACAAGGTAAGGAAAGTAGGGAATCTAAACATAGTAACATATCCAAATTCTCAAGAGTGCATACAAAACTTAATATAAACAAACTGAAACAAAATCTGAGCCATATTAAACCAGGATGTACTAGGTATAAAATAAGAAATATAGAACTGATAATGTATCAGGCTTTTCTTCTCACTTAAAGGGATCAGGTCATAGATGCTGTGATGGCATTTTGAATTATTTTAGAAAAATACTGATTTAAAATTTTGCAGGTTTAAATGCAAATAAGGCTACGATCTTAATAAGAAAAAAGCAGAAATGGGGAAAACAAATACTGTAAATCAGGAAATTAATGCGAGCAAGAAATTAATGCGAAAAATGCGAGGCCCGTTTAATCGCATTAATTTCTTGTCGCATTTATTTTCTGATGTCTGCATTCTGTATATTAATTGTAAATTGAGTTACCTCCCTTAACCGGAAGTTGTTATCTTAACTAATTACAGCACATTCTCATTTAGCGGTAATTTTTGCTGTTTGTTTCCTATTGGGAATTTTGCTACGGGTGGAATCGTGACTGATACATCATTTCGAACCTTTACTGGAACATCAAATTGAAAGTACTGTGATTATAAGTAATCTAACATTCTAAACTCGTGAGTTGAAGAACATCAGTTGTACACATGCCAACATGGACGTCCTAATTTTGAATGCTTTATTTAAATAAAAACTCTAAGCGTTATATTTGAGTTTGTTTGTTTATTTAAAAAACACGCGTTTCTTTGTTCTGACAATCCTTTACCACCCTGGTTAATTTAAAACAATGGGTCAACGGCGCTTAAGAATTTACCCTCGGCACACCTCACTGTTTATTTTAATAATGTCTACCGAAAGTTTGTTAATAACGTGTTTTTAAATTAAGGAAGACATAATATAATGATTTCTGAGTCCATAATTTACTGTTTATAATTGTAAGACAAGAGTTCCGCATGGCAGAGCATGATACGCCCGTCAAATCTGCAAGTCATTTATGTGGATATTTTGTTTATTATGAACTGTAAAGGGACTTATACAGTTCATATGAGCTGTTCATAATCAATAAGTCAATTCAATTATTCATCACAATGATACAAAATGCAGTGCACAAGTCAACAAGTACAATAAAAAACAATAGTAATTATTGAGATTTTAGTATTATTTTCAGTAACAAAATAGACTTACCACCAGCCACACCATTTATATAATTTTACCATCATGTTCTTGTAACCTTCATCACAAAATTGAGGTAATCTCTAGTATACTGGGTTGTTTCAAAGACAGCAAGTTCTTCAGCCTACAACTCTATGTGTATCTGCTCCCTGGTAGAATAAATTAAGGAAGCTAGAGTTACGGTTCCTGAGCACTGCACTTCGGATCATCGTGGTAAGTAAGCATACCAAGTTTCAAGTCATTCTGACCATAGATGTCAGAGTTATGGGCCGCACAAACCCGCCTCCAGTACACTCGCCCGCCCATCCGCCCGCCCGCCCGCCCGCCAAGGGTGATCCATTATACCCCCGTCAAGTCATTCTGACCATAGATGTCAGAGTTATGGGCCAGACAAACCCGCTGCGTACTCTGGCAGCAAACAAAGGGGAATAACTCAAAAATTAAGGAAGCTAGAGTTACGGGCATACCAAGTTTCAAGTCATTCTGACCATAGATGTCAAAGTTATGATCCGGACAAACAGGCTAACAGCATTCAAAGGGGAATAACTCAAAAATTAAGGAAGCTAGAGTTACGGTTCTTGAGCATTGCACTTCGCATCATCGTGGTAAGTAAGCATACCAAGTTTCAAGTCATTCTGACCATAGATGTCAGAGTTATGGGCCGGACAAACCCGCCTCCAGTACGCCCGCCCGCCCGCCAAGGGTGATCCCATAATACGCCCCGTCTTTGACAGGCGTATAATAAAAAATAGGCAAAAATTTTAAAAATTGAAATTTAAAAAATCGCATTAATTTCAATACGCATTTTACTTCAAAATCGGCAATTGCATTAATTTCATGACGCATTAATTTCCTGATTTACAGTACATGTTAACAATGATCAAATTTTGGTCATAAAATATGTTCATTGTGGGCCTTGCTATTGTATCAATCTTAGTACCCTTCAATTTTATTCTCTTCTTCATCATCTTCTTCTTCTCCTGTCAGATCTTCTTCATCACAAAAATCCTCTTCATTAAAAACAGACACTGTTTCTTCTGCTTCTTTAAAATGAGCCTAAATCAGGATAGAAAGACATAAATCCACCAGAGCTATACTAGACTGATAATGGTAATACATGTACCTCTAAAACACCCTAGACTTAAATACTCAAAATCTAAATGTATTTACATGTATAACTAGATACATGTATGTTTCTTTGAAACAGATGTGTCGCCTGACACTGCATAGTACAGTCGGGTCCCAATTTCGAGGGATTCAGTTTTGAGAGGTATTTTTCAGGTCCCAACAATATTTGTTCTTAACTCTATATTAAAAAGGTCTCAATTTTTGGAGGTCCTATTTTGAAAAGTATTCGATTTTGCAAACAAATTTGCAGGTCCCAAAAGCAAATAATCAACTGATTTGGCACTCGATGGTGAGAGGTATTGTCTCACCTATTGTTGTAAGCAGCCATTGTATCAAATCACACCTTACATTTACTCAGGCATCCAAGTGTGTTAAGGTTTTTTAAATATAAAAGTGATTAATAAATGTCAAACTGAAGTTAACAATATAAAATGTATAAGTTAATTAAGTTCTGCTATAATCACTTTGTCAGCAAAACACAAAACTGATATCATATGTTGTATTCCTTGCATACGGTTGTAATTTTGTTCTGGGACCCAGTCTACCTAGGGGGGATAACTGGATCAGGACAGGTATGCAATATTTCTGGCAATGACATTAAGTGCAGTGATTGTAGTTGACAAAGTTATGCTCCGGACAAGAAATCCTCTATAAAAGTCAATCAAAGGGGAATAATTCAAAAACGGAACAAGATAGAGTTGTGGTTCTTGTGCACTGCACTTCGAGTCATTGCCAGAAACATGTACACCAAGTTTGGAGTCATTTGAACATACTACACCATAGTTATGCTCCTGACAAGAAATGCTCTATAAAAATCAATCAAAGGGAAATAATTCAAAAACAGAAAAAGATAGAGTTGCGGTTCTTGTGCACTGCACTTTGAGTCATTGCCAGAAACATGCACACCAAGTTTGGAGTCATATGAACGTACAACACCAATGTTATGCTCTGGACAAGGAAATCTGGACGCCGCCAACGCCGCTGCTGACAAAAGTAATCTCTATATGTCGCCTAGTCAGGCGACACAAAAATGAAACAATTTTGAAATCTTTTATTCTATACCAAGACATAAATCTGACATAAAAACAGAGGTTTCCATCTATTACATTAAATGATCGATTGAATAGTTTTATCAAAATTAAGCCAGTGAATATCAGTAAAGCTAAATATCTGTGAAGTTACTTTACAGCATTTCAGAATAATAAAATCTTACCTTTACTCCCTCTGTAGACTGGAGTGATCCCATCATGTGAGTAACAAGGACTTCTAAGTATGGACCAGTATCACTTTTCAACAGCGCAGACAAGGCTGCAAAAAGTCCATATCTGTTAAATAAAAAGCAGATATTTAGCAAAACAATTATTATCTACAGAAAGCAAAGTAATGTTTCATGCCAAAAGTAAAAAATGATTTTATTTATGTATAAGCAAACTAAAAACTAAATGGAGAGAGAGAGAGAGAAAGAGAGAGAGAGAGAGAGAGAGAGAGAGAGAGAGAGAGAGAGAGAGAGAGAGAGAGAGAGAGAGATTGACTTACACACATCTTCTTAAATCTGGATCATCTACAGTTTGTAGTAAGTTAATACCAAGCTGAGCACATTCCTTAGCTAATGGTAGAAATGTGTCTTCACCCACTGTTCTGGCAAGTACTCCAAGAGTATCTGCAATAATTACAATATGATCATTACTGATATTAGAAAAACTAGGGATCAATAAGGTTTAAGTCTTATCTGCTTGAGTAATTAAAATTCATGTTATCCTCAATGAGACTTAGAGTAATGGTTGTTTTGCACCCTAGTTAAAACAAGAGAATCAGTTGGACCTATCCTTACCAAATGAAGGTTAGTTCTCAAAGGACTACTAGTATTTCCTAATTCAAACATGTTTGTTAAACAAAAGTTTCCTCTGTACTACCTATCAAGTTTTATGTTGATACCTCTTAAGGTTTTGAGTTATGTTCCAGATCAAAATTATGATGGTTGAACACATGTACAGATACATGGTTTGATATATTAACACACAGACTGGACAGACAAAGCAAATATATGCCCTCCCTTGGGGAGCATAAAAAAAGATAGAGTAGTGTAGAAATCAACTGGACATCTACAAACCAAATGACAGGTCCTCACACTAGGATCTAATGAAGGAGATTTAAACCGAGGTGATAAGAAGCACTTGGAATTCCTCCTGAGGAGGAGCTATATATCACTTTGTTATATAGAGAGAATGAGACTGAAAGATGTGAAAACACAATTTTATATATGAAGCCAAGTGTAAACAAGATTACTGTAGAATGGATAAAAAAAATTCCATGGAATTAAATGTCTCACCTGGTTAGTTTTTGACTTTAACATAAACTTTCAAATTTTGACACGCCACCGCCGCCGACACTGGAAAAGTAACACCTATGTCTCGCCTTATGGCGATGTCAGGCTCAATAAAATGATGAACAGAACTTAAGTGATTTCATTTTTTATAAAATTACATGTACCTAAGGCCTGTATCTGTAATTTTCTTAATTCTTCATCATCTGGAGCTGTAAGGTAACCCTTAAACTGATCAATTATTTCTTGAAAGTATGGCTTTATTCCATCCTTTGCTGCATTGGCTGGAAAAAATCATTATTGAAAATATGATAGGACAAAAATGATTGTACATTACATGGCTATTTGTTAGTTAAAACAGTGTTCCTAGTGGCCTAGTTAGTAATATTCAAAACAGCAACCTAAAATTGCATTTTGCGAATACAAATTGTCAAACAGTTGCCATCATGTTAAATACAATCTTTGAATTCAGCCACTGTAAAAATTGTGAAATCCAGAAAATTTGTTCAACATCAATTCTGACAATTAGTTATCTCATCCTCAATAATTTCAGCAAAGTGGTTGAAACTAAGGAGATATACCTACAACATCAAGTGCAAATCTTACTTTGATCTAATTTTACATTATGGTAACCAATTGGCAAAAATTGCTTTTTGATTTGGAGTCAATTATTTTTTGAATTTTACTTTTATCTTTTTACAAATTAAAAAGAAAATGATAAAGGTTTGGTCAACAAGAATTTTACCTGTAACAAAATCTTGAAATAGCCACTTAACTATTTGAATAAGTAGCCATGTGGCCTCAATTTTTTAAAACGCACTTGGAGCACTGTAATATGAATTCAATTTTCATTTATTTTTCAGTGTGCAAGTTATTGAATTCTAAAGGATAAAAACAAATGGTCAAAAAGAGCTTGTACTGTATTATTCACCTAGCCGTCCAGGATTGAAATACTAAAAGGTTGTTTCTAATAATTTCTTATAAAAGCAAGCCCAGCTTATACATTAAATGGCATACACTGTTTCAAATTGAAAAAAATTGATGGATAATAATGCTATGTAAAATATTCATTTATCTACAAATGAAACAAGCCACATGCACAGTCTGACATGTCACAGATGGTTTTGACAACATACACACATTTTACATGGTGTGGCAAATTTCAACTTCATTTATTATGACTAAAAATTGTTCTCAATTTACATGTGCTTTAAATGTTAAAAAGTTGAAAAATTTTGTAATTTAATTACTTGGGGTACGAGAAAAAGAATCTAACACTACTTATTATTGAGAGATTAATCTTAACACCTATCAAGTCTAGTAACATTTTTATCAGAGAACTTGCTAAAACTCAATAATAACAAAAATAACCATTAGACTTAATTTTTGCTAGTATAAGCTTCATAAACTTATGGCAAAGTCATTTTAACCTCTGTTGACCAGATATGCATCTCAGGTGGCATTTTCAGTGGTTTAATAATTTCAGAATTGATAAATCCTTGAATTAACCTAAAAGAAGTAAAAATCTACTGTATAATGTCATTATTTGTTCATACCTGCAGCTCCAATGGCACTAATTGCTAGTTCTTTCATTCTATTTGATGTGGGTGTCTTCAACACATTTAATAAATGTTCCATCAAAGCTGGCATATATGGTAGAATGTCCTTTCCTACAAGACAGATAGGATGATTCTAAACTTTGCATGATGAAAAGATCAATATCATAGACATTATCATAAAGTCAAAATTGATCAACGTTTCTCCAAAACTCAAAGATTTTCTTTTCCAGAGAAATCAGTAAAAATCCAAGATTAAAATACAACTTAAAGTGTTTGTGTTTAAAGCTGCGTTAGCAATTTCACAGCAATTTGAGAGAAAACTCCTCAAGTTCTAATTTAGATATCTTAACATTATATCCCTATAACTGTTTCCATTATTATATGCCTATAATTCTTTCCCTTGTTATATGCCTGTAACTTTTTCCCTATTATATGCCTATAACTTTTTCCCTTATATGCCTGTAACTCTTTCCCTAATTATATGCCTATAACTTTTCCCCTTATTATATGCCTGTAACTTTTCCCGTTATTACATGCCTGTGACTCTTTCCCTTATCCAGAAAGAGACCGATTTTCCCAATATTACTGAATGTACAGATATTTTAAAATAAAAACCATACTTATTGCTTACATTTAACCAGTATTTCTGAAATACCATTTATCCTGTTATGAAAAGTTGTATTGAATATTTCTGATTATTTTAGGTACGTTTAATTCAATATTTCTGATTATTTTAGGTACGTAAAACTATACACAATAAATTTTTTTCACCTCATTTTTGTTTACATGTGGTCCCTAATTATTTAAAATGATCTTTATTTTCACCAAACAGTGAACTAACAGTAAGTATTAGAGTATGTTTGAGTGAATCAAGGTTACATTTTTCACTTCTACAAGACAAGCCTTAAGATGGAGTAATGTAATCAACTTTCTTTGATTTGTGGGAGAAAAAATATCATACTGCACTTCGGTATTTTACTTTAATTTTTTTAACCAATATTTGCCTAAAACATAAGAATGAAGGACAATTATAATTTGAGTTATTTTAAACATTAGGAGCTTACTCGCTATTTACAGCTGACATCAATGATTGACTGTAAAAACACTCATCCCAACAAACTATTACTAATAGTATGGACAGGTATAGTGCAGGTCATGTAAAGATAAAGTGACACAAATTTATACTGTTGTAAAGTGCAAAGGGCAATGAACAGTGAAAACCACACCACTTGTACTGTGAAAAGGGGTATTATCACTTCTCTGCCTTTTGGCTAAGATCAAAGTGTTGAAAAAAAAAAAGTAGTGTATGATTCAACACCATTACCTAAGTTTTCACAAAACATTTCAAGTGCATAATAGCTTTTGGTTAATCCTCTAGGATTCTTTTCTGCCTCTTGTGTTGCTCTGCCGAGGTATTGAAACAACAATGGTAACAATTCTGAAGCAAATTTACTTATATCAGGCTGTAAAAAAAAACAATATAAACATAAAATATATATTATTGCAAAAAACATGTAACTAAAAAGCCTCAGACTAAAGCTATAGTATTAACATATAGGATTATTACACTTCTATTAAGACATTACCTTCTTTCTATAAGAGGTTTCACAAATTTAAATATCACTGACAAGAGCTTCGGAAATGAAGTTTAAGGAGAATCTACTAAGAGGGTAACAAGAATAAAGGGAAATTAGTTCACAAAAACATGACACTACAATGATGGACTTAACCATTACAATGGATCAACAGTCTTTGAAATTTTTTCACCTCTTGTGAACATCCCTACCTCAACAAATATACATCTTTTACCTGTTCGGACAGTGAAACTTTATCCAATAACTTCCAAGTTCATCAGACTTTAAATTCTATTGTACATGTTAATATATATATATATGAATATAACTTGCCTGTAAATGTTCTGAAAACTGGCCTAAAGCAAATAGAGCTGTATTTCTAACTGTATGGTCTGGATCATTTAGACCTTTAACTACACACTGTAAAATAGCTTGTAAATGTCTGAAATACATATAAAAAACTTTTTAATAAATTCAAAAAAAAACAAAAAAACTTATGTATTGATACTTTGGTAACAGTTAGTTTTCTTCTACAAAAAATCACTACAATGCTCCATTATGGGCTGACATGGCCAAGTGGTACTGTCACTGGCTTTCGAAGTCAAGGGTTGTGGATTCAAACCTCACTCAGGACTTTGAAATTTTCTGAGATGATTTTCAATTTCTGCCCATACTAGAGCCATAAAAAGCTTGTTAGCAGGTAGTCTTTCGGATGAGACTCAAAACTGAGGTCCTGTGTCTCAGTGCATGCTAAAGACACCTCTGTAGAGTTCGAAAAAGAGTAGGCTTTCTGTGGCCACTACAGAGGACACTTACAACTAGAAGCGAATGAAACAGACTGAACAAGATTAGAAATAAAATATCTCTGTAGTGTCCAATATCATCTACTAAACTACGACATATGACATATTTCTTAATATATACTAGTATCCTAAAAGGTGAATCAATGAAAAATTTAAAATATTCAATCATTGAACTGTTGAACATGGTAATTATAGTGGTATGACAGTCAAAGCTATTCTAGGCACACTTAATAATTTGTGTGTAAGGGCATTGTGATTGGTTTGCCTTGAAGAGCTATGGCAGTTATTTTGTTATATGTTAAATTATAGAAAACCCCGACACTAACATCACAACCCAGTGGCAAAGTATAAGGGAAATGTGGCTTGACACTTGTGAAGAAGTCCTTGGCAGGCAGAAAGCACAACATAAAGAGTGGATTTCAACAGACACAATGAATAAAATAGATTTAAGAAAGGAAAAGAAAGCGGCATTGAACAACAGCCGGACAAGAGCAGCAAAAGCAAAAGCTCAAGAAGACTACACAGCCACGGACAAAGAAGTTAAGAAGAGTATCAAGAAAGACAAACGAGACCATGTCGACAATCTTGCGAAACAAGTGGAAGAAGCAGCAGGACAGGGGAACTTAAGGGAACTTTATATGGTCACCAAGAAGCTCTCTAACAAGTTCCAACAGACAGACAAGCCCGTAAAAGATAAAACTGGTAACCCGCTCACAACAACAGATGAACAACTGAGGAGATGGGTAGAGCACTTTGAGGAGCTTTTGAACAGACCCGCTCCTGAAAGACCCCCCAGACATACAGCCAGCAGATACTGACCTCCAGATCAACTGTGATATACCAACAAAGACAGAGATCAGGAGGGCAATCAACAAGCTTAAAAACGGGAAAGTAACAGGGCCTGATGATATACCTGCAGAAGCCATCAAAGCTGACATTGATACATCTGTCACTATCCTGTACAACCTCCTCAAGAAGATCTGGGAGGAAGAGAGTATTCCAGAGGATTGGAAAGAAGGCATACTTATCAAGCTGCCAAAGAAAGGAGATCTGAGGGAATGCAGCAACTACCGGGGAATTATGC
Source organism: Tegillarca granosa (assembly GCA_029721355.1). NCBI lineage: Eukaryota > Metazoa > Mollusca > Bivalvia > Arcoida > Arcidae > Tegillarca > Tegillarca granosa. The sequence goes on from CM056603.1 coordinate 9,950,552, forward strand.
TCCTATTAGTGCCCGATAAAGTCCTCAACAGGATACTTTTAGAGAGAATAAAAGAGGCAGTTGACCCCAAACTACGTGACCAGCAGGCTGGATTCAGAAGCAACAGATCCTGTGCCGACCAGATCGCTAGCCTGCGCATCATCATTGAGCAGTCACTGGAATGGAAATCACCGCTCTATGTCAATTTTATTGACTATGAGAAGGCGTTCGACAGCGTGGATAGAGATACTCTCTGGCAGATATTGAGGCATTATGGTGTACCTGAAAAACTTGTCTCCATAATAAGGAACACCTACCAAGGCATGAAGTGCAGAGTGACTCATGCAGGCCAAGTATCCGACAGTTTTGGAGTCAATACTGGAGTTCGTCAAGGATGTCTACTATCACCATTTCTCTTCCTCCTGGTTATTGATTGGATCATGAGGACCACCACATCAGGCAGGAAGAACGGAATACAGGGGACACTCCTGACGCAACTTGATGACCTCGACTTTGCCGATGACCTGGCTCTCCTCTCACACAACCACACCCAGATGCAGGACAAGACAACTCGCCTAGCAACTACATCAACAGGAACTGGACTGAGGATCAATCTTGACAAAACAGAATTGATGAAGATCAACACCACTGCCCACAACCAGTCACAGTAGGTGTGAAGTCCATCAAAGAAGTTGAGTCCTTCATCTACCTTGGGAGTGTTGTAGACAGACAGGGGGGCACAGATGGCGACATCAAATCCAGAATCGGCAAGGCCAGAACTGCATTCTCTATGCTCAAGAACATATGGGCCTCTAAGACCATTCGCATTACCACCAAACTGCGGATTCTTAACTCTAATGTTAAGTCTGTTCTACTCTACGGAGCAGAGACCTGGAGGACTACGAAAACATCCCTGCGTAGAATCCAGACATTCTATAACACCTGTCTGAGGCGTATATTTAACATCAGATGGCCAGAAAGAATAGCAAATGAGGATCTTTGGAGGAAAGCGGGACAGGAACCAATAGAGGTACAGATAAGACGTCGAAAGTGGGGCTGGATCGGACACACACTTAGGAAACCACCATCCAGCGTCACACGCCAAGCCCTTACCTGGAACCCCCAAGGCAAGCGGAAAAGGGGACGTCCAAGAAAATCCTAGGGACGAGACACGGAAGCAGAGCTTCAGGCAAGCAACTTGACCTGGATCAGTGCAGCCAAAGCAGCCCAGAACCGTGTTCGCTGGAGGACAGTTGTTGATGGCCTATGTTCCTCACGGAACGACAGGCCTAAGTAAGTAAGTAAGTAAAATTATGTCCTTAAAGCTGCATTAAGTTTTTCAATTTTCAGAATTTTTATTGCTTTTCTAAAAATATATTTTTTTAAAAATAGATAACTTCTAATCATAATCCGTGAGATTCATTTTCTAAAATTTCATTCCTTTTAGCTGTAAATAAACGGAATCCTCTAACCGGTTGGTCAATGTTTAACGATGATTATTTTGAGACATGCGCACGGATGTACGAAAAAACCCATGAATCGCAGGGGAAACAAGACAAATTGCATTAATTGTCCGTCATTAATATCCAGATGTATTTGAAATGGTGTTATGTATCCTTTACTAAGTCACAAATGACAAATTCAATGAATTTCTGTGTTTAATTTATCGTATTTCACCGTTTTAAAAGTTGTGTTGAAATGACCCGGTTTTTTTCATGATGTAACCATGTTCTAATATTAGATCCCACATGCTACATCTCGCTGGGAAATTATTGTTGTTTCTGTATTTATTCAAGCTTTTATCGTTGAACCAAATGCAACATTGTTCATTAGGGACATTTTTAATTAGATTAGCACCGTTTTAATTTTTTCTTTGGAAAACTTAATGCAGCTTTAAACAGATTGCTGATATTTTGAATTTTAATAGCAATGCTACACAACATAACACAGACGTGATACCATAACATGTTTAACATGTTTTTAAAAGAGTCATTGATCAATTATTTGGTGTGGCATGATGTATTGTTTACATCCTATGATGTGCAAGTAATGCACTGGACACTGCAATCATGGTCGAAAATTCATTTAGGTTATATTACAGGGGAAAACATGCAAAAAATTTAAATGAAAAAATAAATAAAGTGGCTGTTTTTATGTAAAATTTCCAGCAGTCACTAGAATTCATCACTTAAAGTGAATTTATAATGTAAATAAGAAAGAAAATTATCTAGGGTTAGGAGTTAGAAATATTTCTTAGATTTCAAATACAAATATGAAGCTTCTTACAATACAAATACAAGTACAAAAACTTAATTAAACGTCATGGTAATTACAAAAGAAAAACCTGCTACAATAATTACACCATTATATCAGTCATCTGTCAAACCATGAACTGAATGATGATATACATCATGACTTATCAGATAATTTTTAGTTCCACAATATATTCTGAGGGGAAACATCATTCTGAATTATTAATCAATGGATGGTGGAGGAAACCAGAGTGTCTGGAGAAAACCACAGACCTTCAGCAAGGAAACTAACAAATTTTTTCACACACGGATCTGGCCAAGCAGGATTCAAACTATTTCACTGAGAGGCACTGTGATCCATAAGCACACACTTTAGAACACTTGGCCACCAAGTCATCTTTATGTAGTGGAGATGAAATTGAAAGAAAATTACATTCTATTTTGTGTAGTTAATTACTGTATTTAAAAAAGTCATTTTAAAATGTTTACCAGAAAACAGAAAACATAAATGCAAAACATACTTATTTGTGATATAATCAGCACATCCTTCAGCAACTACAGCTAGTCCTATATAACTTGCTCTTCTTTGTGACGGTTTATCACTAACAATCGCTGATTCAACTATAGACATCTGTAACAGTAATGAAAGGCCCATAGTCTTAATGCTCATTTAATCAAAATTTAGCAAACCCAGGTTAATTTATGGGCTCTTCCAAATGCTTTTTATTTATTTATCTATTTATCATTGGTTCTTAATTAAAGGCAACATATGAATTTCTAATAATGGAAGTGAAAATAAATCCTTACGAATCTCTAATAATGGAAGTGAAAATAAAGTCCTTACGAATCTCTAATAATGGAAGTGAAAATTAAGTCCTTATGAATCTTTAATAATGGAAGTGAAAATAAAGTCCTTACAAATCTCTAATAATGGAAGTGAACATAAAGTCCTTACGAATCTCTAATAATGGAAGTAAAAATAAAGTCTTTACGAATCTCTAATAATGGAAGTGAAAATAAAGTCCTAAGTTTAAAGTCAATACATAATAAATCTCGAGTAATGGAAGTAAGAATTAAGTCCTTGGCTTTAAAATAACATATCAATCTTAAGTAAGAAGGAAGAACATTCTACTCTCCTTGGCTTTAATACAAAAAACAATGATCTTATGTAACAGAGCCAATTTAATTTATTTCCCAGTCCAGAATATTTCACTTATATCAAGATATCACCAGCTATAGGTGAACTGACAGAAATGTTTACCTTTGCAGTGCACAAATGGCAATGTGCAGGTAGGGTTCTATGCATGCCATGCCTGTGGTGACATGGGGCATTTTTTTAAGGTCTCCTCCAGAAGACCCTGTAACTCTCATTTCTAAATACCAAATGCTTGGTGAAAGAACAATCACTACCAATTTTCAAGTCTTGGTCGGACCTGACCTCCCACATAAGAAGCGAGCACTCTGCCAACTGAGCTACCATCGTGGTAGTAAGAGCTGAGTTCTGTTACAGGAACATACATGTAAGAATGAGATAGTTATAGACACTTACCAAATTAGGTATCAGTTTGTCTGGAGGTAAATGAAGAGCCATGGAATCAATAACCTAGAAAAGAAACAAACAAGAATTTAATAGATTTAAATGACTCAACTGGTTAGTTTTTGATTGAGTAGAAAATACTTTAACATAAACTTTCACATTTTGACCCGACGTCACCACAGGAAAAGTAACATGTAAGTCTCGCCTTATGTCATTGCCAGGCTTGACAAAAATCAGAACTTTTATACAATATACCTTTGTACAACAATGAATACAGCAATGATTACATTTTGCATTAGAAATCATTTTTTTCCCTTTACCATTTTGATATATGTTCAAAATTTAAGGAGTCTGCCAACCTGAGACATCAATTTCTTAGACATTTAACATTTTGTTAATTCCATTATATTTTTCTGAAACAATAACACTGAAAATATGCGATATATATTTGCAGTCTAAAGCGCAAGCTTACCCTGACAAGGTCCAAATCCCACTATTGGCAGATCCTAGTGTGAAAAAAAAAATTGTCATTGTGCTTGCTAAAAGTTTAAGGTTTTTTTCTAAATACTCCAGTTTTAGGATTTACAATTTTGCCTGACCTAAATAAAATCATCCCTGGGGTCCACAACTTCATCCACCAATGCCTATCTCTGAATTTACATCAACTACACTAATACATTTTTCTTTGAAATTTAAGACTTGGCATTGTCTCATTATTAAAACAAAATTCTGACTAGATTGTTTACCTAATTCAATGAATATCAAATCTAGATTAAGATAACTTGCTATAACCCATGAACAGAGAAAATACAAAATTATTAAAATTTAATAACTTATTATATAAATCCATTGCATGTATGGCATTCTTTTTGCCACAACTTACACACTAAGTATGTTTTGAGCTTAGAAGCTAATCAAGTCGAAGTTTGCCAGAGTTCCTATATTATATATAGGAAGTATTTCTAACATTTTAAGACAGCTTTGAGTTATTAAGCCCTTTTCTGTTCTATACTTTGTATCCTTACCTGTGGAGCAAACCTTGTTGGTGTCTGAGATTCATTTTCATCTTCTTCCTCATCAATACCATCGTCATCACTTTCAGAACACATTACAGTAAATATGGTATGAAGAACTGGATTGACTAGTTTGTGTTTTAAGAAAGCCTAATAAATATTAGACAAGCAAAATTAAAATACAAGATTTCCATAAATGTGATACTCCAATCAATCAAGACATATTAGAACATACAGTGGAACTGAAAACAGGAAACTTTTGTAATTTCTTATAAATGTAAAATTTAAAAGAATCCATCAAAATTTTGAATTTCAACCTTGTTTGAATTTTAGACAAATTGAACCTTTTGCAGTTCCTATACATGTACATGTAATTAGACATTACAATTTAATAATCCCTAACTTGCACACTTTAAATGTAACAGACAAAGTATAAATCATAACTGTAATCTAAAACAAATCTAACAAGAAGACATTGTCATTCAGATCCCCCGCTCTACTAACTTGTCATTCAGATCCCCCGCTCCCTCTCCTACTAAGGTTGGTTCATGTCCAGATCACCCCGCTCTACTAACTTGTCATTCAGATCCCCCGCTCTACTAACTTGTCATTCAGATCCCCCGCTCTACTAACTTTCTACTTTCTACCAATAGTTTTCAGTGATTACAACTTCTATTCAATATCATGTTAAACATATAGAGTCTTTTGTTATCTTACAATGACTGGAAAACTGTAATGTTGTTTAAATGCATTTTATATTTTAATCAAAATATCACCAATATCCATAAGTAGTAGACATTTTCATCAGTAACACATTGATAGAACTTGATTCTTTTCTCATGTTTTTATTTCTCTCCATTTTTGTTGTTCATGTTGTTGTTGTTGTTGTATTCATGGAAAACAAAAGTGATTATAAGCTATTTAGGTTTAAATGCATATGTTAAATATATAACATCATTTTGAAAACGGGAAATAATCAAAGAGAAAATTTGTTCATCATCATCATCATCCTCATCATCATCAAAGAGACAAGTTTTTGGTTGAAAATTTCCACATGTAATATGCTATTAATGAACAAGAGCACCGCCGAGCGTAGCATTATACGCCCGTGTTATATTGATCGAGTAGTACTATTTACTAGTGTGGCGACACCTTTAGGGTTTCGCGGGAAAGAATGGAACAATCTAGAGGATTTCTATCAGTAGAGCTCATCCACAGAACTTGCCACTCAAAAGTTTGACACAGACCTAACGGATAAGTGCCAAACCTACCAATAATTTGGTAAAGAATTGGTTACTTTAATATGGGTACGAATTCAAAACGGTACGTTAAATTGTTTTTGGATGATAGCGCCGACTTTAAACAGTTATTGTGGATTTTATGTAAAAGATAGAAAAAATATAAAAATACCGTCTTTTCCGTCAGATCTTAAACATTTTTCGGTCAATGGACGACTTTTTCGTACAATGAACTGTTATTGAACAGGAGTGCTTTAAACGTAATTGTTTTTTGGAAAAATTCATTTTTTGCATGTTTGACCCCAAAATTAAGTATGATACCGATTTTTCCCAAAAATTTCACCAAGTTAGATAGCTAGATCGCATTAGACTCCATAACCTCAGAAATTTTTAGCAAAATCTATCGAGGAGTTTTCAAGGTCCCCAAGATGCAAAATATGCTGCTAAAAAGGAGAAAGTTGTCGCCTTTATCATTTCACATCCAGAGGATGTTCGGAATGAATTCGTCACTAATCCTCTAGATTGTTCCATTCTTTACTGAGAAGTATAAGTACAACTAGGATATATGTATGTAAAAATATATTGCTAAATGGATAGTGGTAGACTGCTATATAATTCATATACATTTCCAGGAAGGAAGAAGTTTAAAATATAATGTTAGGTCATGGCAGTGTTTTCATGTGTTAAAGCTGCATTAAGATTATCAATTTTCTGAATTTTTTTGATTTTCTAAAAATATATTTTTTTTAAAAATAGATATCTTCTAACCACGGTCCGTGACATTTATTTTCTAAAATTTCATTTCTTTTAGCTGTAAATAAACG